>QRFJ01002544.1:0-125370 GCA_006176705.1 Cocos nucifera | reverse complement strand
CTCCTCATGCGTTTTTCTTCAACGTATCCTTTTCTTATTGCTATTATTTTTGTTTCTCATGGTTTTTGATCGAATGTGAAGAGAGGGGCCCACCGAAGGAGATTGTGGGGTTTGGCAAGCAGCAATTTCCTGATAGTCTCATCTCTCTTTTCCTGTTTCCTTAGTTTTATTCATGTATTCGATGGAATGCACCGTAATAGTTTTATTCATGTATTCGATGGAATGCACTGTAACCAATGGCTTTTTGAATATTTGGATATTAGCTTTAAATTTTAAAGAAAAAACAAGTCCAATGTCTATAGCCTCATTCTTTGACAGGGAAAGTTTTTCTGTCCAGGTATTCTATTATGTTGTTCCAAAAAGAGAACAAATGATGATCCATGCTTGTAGACAAATTCTTCAAGTTAACGATATATGATATAATCAATATTTCCTTATCCATCTCCAATGCTTATCCAATATAATGAAGGCGTCAGGCGTGAGATTGGATTCATACCGAAGCCTAATATAATGAAGGCTGGTGGCATGTTTTTTTTGCTTTCAGATCTAGTTTGATGCATGCATATGTTCTTGGAAAAAGGAAAAAAATATGAAGGGTGCTGGGTCCCAAGAATGTTAAACGGTTGTTTGTCGTTTCTTATAAGGAGTAAAGATCATGCAGGGCATATTCCAGCAGCAAGCATCTTGTCACGAAATTTTTAGGCATCAGCAGCTTTACCCGCTCGGCACAATCCATCTAACATTTTTAAATCACGGAAGGATGACCTCGCAGTCTCGGGGAAAAATTGCGACCGCTAACGCTAACAAGCCCATGTCATAGTTGAGAGCACCACAGGCTGCATAGCTTTTGTGAAATTCCTTCTTTGCCAATCAAGGCATACGAAGCCAAAACTAAATTGAGATGAAGTATTCTCTTGTATAAAGTTTTTTCTTCCAGCATAGACACATGAAACACTTAAATCTCTAGTGGAACACAAAGTTTTCGCTTCTAATTCCTCAAAGAATTGATATGGTGAGACGATAGAGATGGATTTGTTGCTGTTTAATTTCCATACCACCCGGTCCTCTTCTCGGGATAAAGAAACTAGAGCTAATGGGGATGAAAAATGGTTGAATTGTGTTGAGCCTCTCTGGAGTGATGAACCGGCAATCTAATTTTCCATGAACTTGTTCTTGCATTGAAGTAGTTTGCTCCAGTGACTAATCTTATGTTGCAGAAAAGAGCGTCACAAATCCAATTATCTTTTTGGAAGTGGTAGTTTTGCCATTTCCAGTCCTGAAGTACATAATCCTATTCCAAAAAGCCGGTAGCGTAGCGATCACATCTCACCAAAGTTTGGAGCATCTCTTTTGTGGGCTTCCAACTTATGGAAAGCTCGGCTTTTTAATGGTATACGTACAAATTGCACTTGTTTTCTCCTACCTATGTCATTATTAAGAAATCTCCTCCTCCATTTTTTAAAAAGTGAAATGTTTAGATGCGTGAGATCTTTCATCCAGTCCAGTTCCAATTACCGCACTCAATGATCGATGAGAGAATGGGAAACCCATCCAAAGGAATGGCTTTTTATACTTGTCGATTCTTTTAATGACCCATACAAGGAGCTTAAAAAGAGACATGTAATTAAATGAAGATGACAAAAGAATAGAGTTTATCAATACAAGCCGACCCCGAAAGAGAGATGGTTTCCCTACCAAAGTAGCCAATTTAGACTCAATTTTCTTAGTAAGTGGCACCCAGTTTGAAATTTGAAGGCTTGCCTCCACTAAGCGGCAATCGAAGGTATTTAAGATGAAGAGGGACAAAAGGGAAATTAACCAATTAGCACAATCTTCTCTCACATAGGGTCTTCCGCGAATTGAGAAAGTTGAACTCTTATGATGATTAATTGATAACCATGTGAACAACTCAGAATAGCAAAGCATTAATTCTAAAGCAATGATTATGTATTCCTTCTTAGACTAAACGAGTATGAAATTATAATATACGTATTGAAGGATTTTTATGCTACCATATATCCATGGATTTTATAACCCCTTGAAGATTTTTTCTAAAATTTTTACGCATTGTTAAGTATTGTACAAAGAGGATCATCTACAAAATTACATAAAAGGTAGAAAGAGGGTTACTCTATCTGAGTCTTCCTTTAGAAAGGATTCAATCACTAGGCTCACCATTGATATTCACTGTAAACTTATGAGAAATTGGGGTGTTCTTTTAACCAACTGATCCATCTCGAGGGGAAATTTCTATGGGACAGTGGGCTGAAAAGGTAATTAGGATCAATTCTATTAAAGACCTTTGAAAAATTCAATTTGCGGATAACGCCGTCAATGACCGCCTTTCTTGAGAGGTATAGAATTAGGACTGGAATTGGGCTAGGACCGGCCCAAGGCCCATCGGACTGGGCGAACTTTGGATCGGGCTTCGGGCTAGGCTCGAGATAATTCAGGCCGGGTTTGGACTTAAATACAGAGTCTATTTGTCTTTCAGGCCGAGCTCGGGCATATCTTTGACCTGGCCCGAACCTGAGCCCGAATACAAGCCCGATTAAAAGCGACCTAAGCCCGGCCCGAATTCAAGCCCAATTACAAGCCTGATCAAAAGCCCATATATTCAGTCCAAATTCAATACTGAAAGTTTAGCCCAAATATTTAGGATGATTTTGAATGGACTGAAACCCCATTTAGCCATCCATCTTCTCGCTTCGGTCTCCACTCGTCTCTCCCAACTTCTCCCATCAAAGTCTCGAAGAAGCTGAAGAGCCATAGCCCCTAGCCCTCCTGGCTTCTGGTCCGTGTCTGTTTGCCATCACCATCTTCTGTCCTCTCCCATCACTGTTCACTGTCTTCCATCTTCTTCTATCACCATCTCCTGTCTTCCTATCTTTGGCTATCACCGTTCGCCATTTTAGGTATACATCCTATCGAATCCCCCTTCCTCTGGATCTCCGATTCTCTAGTCTTAAGATTCCTCAATCTCTATTTCAGTATTTTCTTTTCCTCTTGAGATCAGGATTTTGAAGTTGTATCACCGGAGACTTGGTTCAAAGTGGATTCGTCTCCATGAAAAGAAGGGTACGGGCTTCGATTTGAGTTAATATCTAGTTCTAAAAGGTTCCTTGGAAGGTCGGTCCTTTTTCATTTTTTATTTTTAGTTTTTTAGTTTTTTTTTTAGTCTAAGATTGGTCGATGAAGAAAAAAAAATATGATTTTTTTTGCTATTGGCATGTTTCTCTTTGATCTGGTTATAGTAAATAGTACGTTATTTGGGCCTCTAGAACCCATGGAATCCAAAGGAAGTCAATTTTAGGAATTTTATGATTTTTTGATTCATTATTATTTGTTTATCACCAAAATCTCCATCTATTTGTATATGGGTTTTCGTGTGAGTTATTTCTTTTGATTCTGTGACAAAGTTGATCCACTCAAAGTCAATGTTTTATTCTTTTCTCTCTCAATTTGCTTTCAGATCCTTTCTTTTTTTAACCTCCTTCTTCTAGTCAATAAAGGCTCCTAATATTCATCACAACTCACCTTCTTCTTCTAGTCACTAAAGGCTCCTAATATTCATCACAACTCATAAGACTCGATAGCCCCGACCTTACTTTTGTGTGCTTATATGAGGACAGTGGTTCCTTTCCATTTAGCCAGTTTTCTACTTAATTTTTGCTGCAATCTATAGGTATTTTTTAAAGTTTTTTAACCTATGCTTAGTTTAATCTGTTTTTAGCTCTATGATCTGAAATTTCATTTTTTCGTTTCCCTTTCAATTTTTGATTATAGGGTTTTTGTTATTTTCTTTTTAAAATAGGGAAAAAATATAAACAAAGTATAAGAAACCCTCAACTCTTCTACTCTTCTTGTAGTCTATAAATAAGAAGAAAATAATTTGGTTATGAAAAATATAGTAGTTTGTTGGAACACATGACACATGAAATCAAACTCATTCTTTCTATAAATTAATGATATTATTTATATGGAAAAATCAAAACAATGTTATATGTTAAACAAATCAAAAAATTCGAGCTTCCTTAAAGAACAAGAAATCTAATTATCAGATCATATAACTAGAAAAACCGATACAAACTGAAAAAAAATTGTAGTCACCCACTGCACACTCTATTTTTTGTTGGTACCATTTCATCCTCTATCCAAGTATGCTAAGACTCATGGAGATGGAGAAAGAAGAGGAAGCTCCAAAATTTAGAAACAATATTAAAATAAATAAAAATATATGGTAAAAATCAAGCATTGAATAAGTTTGGATAGAAAGCTACCTTGTGTAATCCATGATATGATATTAAGCAAAAATTTTGAGGTATGCAAAATATCTATTAAAAAATAATACTAGTAAATATATTTCCACTATATATAACATTATTATCATTATTGATTTTGAATATTATCCATATTCAAATTTGACACCATAATCCTTTAAGTTATAGTTTTAGTACTTTCATTTTTAGATATGAGGAGATATATATTTTACAAATATTGATTTTATAAATATTAATTTTTTTAGTAATTTATGTTCTTATTTGGACATATTGTTTTATTAATGTTTCATTCTAAAATGAATGAAAATGAGACTGTTGAAGATACAAGAGATAGGGATAATAAAGATGAAGATATTACTGAAGCTATTAAAAGTGACAAAGATTTTAAAAAAAATCTTGGATATAGAATCACTTTATTAAGGAAAGAAAATCTGATAGACTAATAGCTATATGTAAATATTGCAAAAGGATATTAAATGGTAGTACCAAAGGAGGAACAAGTCATCTAAAATAATATTTTAAAAATATTTACAAGAAATATCAAAAGAATTTGTTGAATCAAATATTTATAGTAGCAAGTTCAAAAGATCAGATAAAATCTTTTAAATTCAATCAAGAAGAGAGTAGAAAATTACTTATAAAATTTATTATATATGCCGAACTTCCATTTCATATTGTTGAGCATCCTATTTTTTCTAATTTTATGAGATTTATTCAACCATTGTTTAATGTTATTGGTTATAAGATAGTAAAAAGTGATTTTATGGTTTTGTACCAAGCAGAAAGAAAAAAATTGCATGATGCATTTAAGAAATTAAATTTTTAGATTAGTTTCACTATTGATATTTGGACATCAAATTAGAAAATTGTTTATCTTTTCTTCATAGTATATTGATTCTGAATTTATTCTATATAATAGGATAATTAGTTTCAAAAAACTAGTATACCCTTATACAAGTTTTGTAATTAAAGATTCTATTAGAAAGTACCTTATTGAATGTAACTGGATTCTAAAATATGTGCCTTTATATTAGATAATTGCTCTACAAATGATGCTGTAATTGGAAGGATTCAAGATCACTTTTGTCATAGAATGTTATTTAATGGGGAGTATAGTCATATTAGATATTGTACACATATATTAAACATTATGGTTCAAGATGAGATAAAATTAAATAATTCATGAAGTCATTGAATACATCAAGGAGATTATTAGATATGTGTCTGCATCCCCATCTTGAATGCAAGGATTTAATGAAATTGCATAATATATGAAACTCTCTACTAAAAAAAGGCTCACTTTGGATGTTACTACAAGATAGAATTCTACTTATGAAATATTGACTGATACAATTACTTATAAAGATATTTTTAGTAGATATACAACCGAATATTCATATATGTGCCCCAATAATGATGAATGGAAACAAGCTCATATAATTTTTAAATTCTTAGAAGGCTTTCTAGATGGCACTAAAATATTTTCTGGTTATAAATATCTCACATCTAATTTCTATGTAAAAGAAGTTTGGAGAATTAGAACCTTATTGATGTGTGGGAGTATTGATATTAATGATATACGAAAGTAATTGATAAATGAGATGCAAAAGAAGTTCAATAAATATTGGTCTCGATGCAATATTTTATTGGTCATTGCTTCTATTTTGGATCCTAGATCAAAGTTGATATTTATAGAGTTTTGTTATCAAATGACATTTGATGTGGAAGAGAGTAATTAAGAAGATGATTGATGAGGTTCGTGCTTATCTTTATAAATTTTATAATGAGTATGCATATTCAATAAGAGTGCAACCTTCTATAAATTCAAGTGACCTAACAGTTGATTTTGATAAACAAAGTCATATAACTTCAGTTTCTTTTTTTAACTTGAGTAAAATAAAATTTGGCATGAATTTTGTTCAGTTTAGAAATCAAAGTTTTTCGAAAAGGCCAAAGAGATCAGAGCTAGATAGTTATTTAGATGAAGATGTACTTTTTGATATGAGGGATAAGTAGTTTGATATCTTAACATGGTGGAAAAGCAATGCAGCAGTCTATCCCATATTATCAAGAATAACTAGAGATATTCTTACTATTCCAGTCTCTATCATTTCATCAGAATCGGCATTCAGCACTGGTGGTAGAGTTATAGACTAGTATCATAGTTTATTGAGCCTATCCACAGTCGAGGTTTTAGTTTATACCCAAGATTGGCATCGTAAAGAATATGATGAAGATATTGTTAGATATGTGTGCCCTAGAAGGCAGAATTGACTGATACTAGTAATACACTTCTAAGGACAAAATTATAATTTGGACTATAAATAATAAAATAAATTATTTTCTATCACATAAGTGTATTTAGTGTCTGTGATACATCCCTTGAGTTAATAGTAATGATAATTCATATTTTTAAGAGTTGAAAATTTAAGACATGAATTTTCATTTATTAACTCATAAAATGCTCATGACCATAGGATCATCATGAAGATGATGATTGATCTAAAAGGTTAGTGTACAATCGCTTCTTTATAGTAGATGAGTCTTGAGTCTACGGTGTAGAGACATTGGAGTGAGAGTATAAGTACTCATTAGAGAACGAGGGCACTGAGCATGACCACCTCGAGTAGTCTTAAGAAAGTCTACCTTCTCGTCGATGACTGACTCGATGCTGTAGTGGTGTGTCTGATTCTTTGATCTGAGGTGCATCGATAGTTTATCTTGAGGGTGTTATAGTTTGACTACACAATGATCCAATCTCCTAGCCATTCGAAATCCTGAGGTTAGTTGGCTATAGCATGTTCATTGTAGAAATTGGATTGCACCAAGATAGAATCTATTTATCTCTGGTAGAAGAGAAGCAGCCCTATGATGATCATGAGAATCAAGTCCATAAGCCTATAGCCAGTAGAGTGTGAAATAATAGAAAGAGTTTCTATTAAGAATTTCACATCAACTTGAATCGAATGCATTAAATCATTATGATAGAAATTAGGTTTAACGAGTTCACTTAATCCTAATCTGATCGGAGCTTAAGATAGAAGAACTTAAACACACAAGTAGCTGCACCAAGAGGTTCATTTTTCAGTTTTGATGGATTGCCACCATATGCTGCTAGGTGTCATTGTGGATTTTTGGGAGCAACTAGAATAATTTAGATGCAAGTTTCTCAAAGAAATCTTAACAAATAAGAAAAAGCTGAAGGAGCATGAGAGAATAAATTTGAATGAAGAATGCTCAGCAATACTTCAAAATAAATTACCACAGAAGTTAAAAGATCCAGGGAGTTTTACTATCCCCTGCATTATTGGTGATTGTAGTTTTGATAAAGTTTTATGTGATTTAGGAGCAAGCATTAATCTCATGCCTTTTTCTATTTTCAGGAAGCTGGGTCTAGGAGAACCAAAGCCTACCACTATTACTCTTCAATTAGCCGACAGATCCATTAAATATCCAAGAGGTATAGTGGAGGATGTCTTGGTAAAGGTAAACAAGTTTATTTTTCCTGTTGATTTTATTGTTCTTGATATGAAAGAAGATTATGATGTACCCCTTATTTTAGGGAGACCCTTTTTAGCTACTGGAGGAGCTTTAATAGATGTTCAACAAGAAAAATTAATTCTTAGAGTCCAAGATGAACAAGTTACTTTTAATGTTTTCAAAGATACTAAACAAATTGATGATAATCAAACTTATTTTCTAATTGATATTATTGACAATCCATTATATGAGAATTCTGTAGAAAATAGGTTTGAGACTATAAAAGCGAGCAATGTCAAATTGAAAGAGGATTCGATCAAACATGAAAGTATTCCAATTGAAGTGGCACCAGATTGATCCACTTTAGAACTCAAAGAAAGTCAAGCTGAAGACTATAAATCAGAACTACTAGATAGGTTGTTTCTTTTCTTTTTAGTTTTGATCATTTTTCTTTTCTTTTATTTTTCAGTAATTTATTGTTGCTCTTTTACTGCTCTGGTGTGTATTTTCAATTTTGCAGAAAAATCAATGAGAACTCAAGCAAAATTTCAAAGCTCCAAAGAACCAGACTGAACCAAATCAGGTGTATTCCTTCCTATCCTTTATTGCACCCTTTATTTTTCTTTCTCCTTTAAGACAATGTAGAATAAGTTAAAAAAAAAAAAAAAAAAAATCATGTGTCAAGAAGAAAATCTTGAGCAAGATAAACTGGATAAGTGATAAAAGATAGAATTATTTGCTAATGAATGTAATGAGTTAAAGAAGTAGATTAGTTGGTCAACTTTTAGCAGCCTACTTAGGTCATTAAAAGATTATTAGCACTTTTTATTGCACATGCACACTAACAAGGCAAAGTAGGTATTGATTATAAGGCCAACTGAGGATTCAATTATCACTGAAAATTGATAATTAATATACATTCTAATCAAAGAAACTTGAATTTAAGGAAAGAGCTACCTGCCTATAAATAAAGTGCAAAAGATAGAGTATATGTGGATTGCCCAAAGCCTAGTAACTGGGTCTCTGCACCTAGGTCAAGTGTGAAAATTCACGTAAAATGGTGAAGGAAAGGCCAGGATGCTCAGCACAGTAAAAAAAAAAAAAAAAAAGAAAAAAGAAAAGGCAGTGTGAAAGCTACCTTAATTCATGAGTATAAAATTGAGAATGTATAGAAAATTGACCAAAATAGGTGATAAGAGAAGATACTTTTGTTCTTTTAATTTAATACTGAAATGCTAAAGTTAGTCATCACGAACACAAGTGCTATAGATCTTTGATGTACTCTAAGAAAGTTTTTAATTGTATTGACTGAAAAATTTGCTTCTGAAGCTCAATGCTTAGTTAGCAGTATTTTCTAAACTTTTTGACCTTTAATCCTAGATTTTATCTTTGTGATGGATAATCTTATTGAAACATGGTATTAAATAAAACATTGCTAAGGGACTAGCAATGACTAAGTTGGGGGTGTGATAAGTGGTAAAAATATACTAATAAAAATATTAAATTATAAAATAAATTAATCTATTTCTTTAGAAATTGATACTTTTATTAATCTTATATAGGAAAGAAGGCCACCAATGTGAAGATCTTATTTTTCTGGTTCAGATGAAATAAATTTCAGGCAAAATGGACTTCAAACGAGCCCAAAATTGAATTTCAAAAAAAAAAAAAAAAAAAAAACCGCCGACGCAACGCTGATGTCAGGATGACGTCAGCATTTTTTGCGGTGCACGATGGACCAACCGAAGGATATTTTGGGAATTTTACAGCATAAAGCATGCTCTGATTGGTTGAAGAATACGGCGGTCCATGCAACATCGGACTTGTGCATGGTCCACGGAGGGTAATTTAGAAATTTTGTCTGATCCAACGGACGACATTCACTGAAACTCGATCGGACGGTCGAAACGAAGGCGCTGATGGATGGCATCCGCAGCTCCCGATCGAGATCCAACGGCTGAGATTCATCCTGAAGTTAAACTAAAGATCAGAAGGCCTTCTTTCTATGCGATCGGACGGCCCAGATTCAATCCAACGGTTGATCCAATGGCTGGCATTAAATCCGACTTGATCTGGGTTATTTTAAGAGGTTTTTGAGTGGTTTTTGGACCGTTTGATCAACATCTAATGGCCAGAATTATCCAGATCTTAATTTGAGTTATTTTGGGAGTCTTAAACCTAATTTTTGATGGATTTTGGGGGAAAATCAAACTCTTTATCTATAAAAAGCCTGTTGTTGTCGTGAAAAAAAAAATAGAGAGAGAGACAGAGAGAGACGGGGAGAAAGAGAGAGAGGGAGAAAAAGAGAGAGAGAAAGAGAGAGGAGAGAGGTAGAAAGAGAAGAGTGATTTGTGAGAAAATAAAAAAGGTTTTTGATTTTTTTTTGATTTCTTTCGATGATCAAGACATCGATTAAGGAGCCTCTTCATCTTCGCCAAGTTCTCCACATCAAGAGCAGCAGACAATCAATTTCAGCAATCAAACAGTCTAATTTCTCTATGCTTTTTATTTTATTTGCTATTTTTGAACTTGTTATCATGAACTAAATTTTATTTTACTAAGGCTAAGGTGTAGCCACTCTTTTGATGCAATATTCAGTGTGATTTATTTTTAAATTTTATTCATGAGGAGTATATAAATCTGATCTTAATGCTTTTAGATTACTGGCCATCTTCTAATTGATCTGATGAACATAGATGTTACGGACCAAGTACATCTATGTTAATGCTTCTTGATTATATACCTTGTATTATGAATCAAATTAGAATTCATATGCATGCGGAAATTTTAGTGCGCTTTGGATGCAGCGTATTTTAATTAGAGGATTTCACAAAATCTAATGCATTAATATTTATTTAAATTACACCTGGACCAAAGGATAATTAATAAATATTAATAGTTTTGCTATGCCTGGACCAAAGGATAGTGAATAAATTAGGAGACTCCACCGTCACATGAAATAAAATTAATCTAAAAATCTGAATATTGTATTGACTGAGTTGGTGAACCGATTGCCTTAGTAATCCATTACTCTTGAGTTTAAAACCCTAATAATTTACACTCTCTCTATTTAATTAAAAACTTTTAATTATTTTTTTTATTTTCTTTAATTTCTTATTCTCATAAATCGATCTTCTAAATAAAGCATAGGAAAGAGCTTTTCAGTACTTGTTTTTCAATCCTCTAGGGACGATACTCTACTCATTCACTTTATTACTTGATCGACTGGTGCACTTGCCATAGCTATAAATTAGCACGCATCAGTTCCTACCATACCATATGAGATATGGCATGGTAAGAAATCGAGTCTAAGTCATCTCAGAATTTGGGATTGTTCGACTAATGTCAAAAGACAACAAGCGGACAAGTTAGACTTTAGGTCCTTCAGAGCTTGATTTATAGGATATCCTAATGAGTCATTAGGATATTATTTCTACATTCCAGAAGATCATAATGTGATTGTAAGTCGACATGCCATCTTTTTTGAAAAATAGTTTATTCAAGATAGCGGCATTGAAAAGCAAATCAAGCTCGATGAGAAAGTCTCACAAGAGCAACAAGCTAAGGACCAAATGGAACTAAATCAGGTTAAGCCAATCCAATCACTACCTCCTC
Organism: Cocos nucifera; assembly: GCA_006176705.1. Classification (NCBI taxonomy): domain Eukaryota; kingdom Viridiplantae; phylum Streptophyta; class Magnoliopsida; order Arecales; family Arecaceae; genus Cocos; species Cocos nucifera. The sequence goes on along the minus strand of QRFJ01002544.1, from coordinate 113,995 downwards.
CACCTCATAGATCGGAAAGAGTTTTTCATCCCCCTAAGAGGTACTTAGGTACGATTTCAGAGGAAGTAGAGAAAATGTTCCTCATAGGTAATAGGGATGATCTCAAAATCTATAATGAGGTGATATCAAATATCGACTCCGAGAAATGGTTAGAGGCAATGAAGTCAGAAATTGACTCGATGCACTCAAACCAAGTCTGGACCTTGGTAGATCCACTAGAAGGTATAGTACCTATTGGGTGTAAATGAATCTTCAAGAGAAAGATTAGTGCAAATGAAAATGTGAAGACATTCAAAGCTAGATTAGTGGCGAAAGGTTATAGTCAACGCGAAGGCATTGACTATTAGGATATCTTTTTGCCAGTAGCTATGCTAAAATTCATTCGCACATTGCTTGCTGTTGCAGCCTATTTCGATTATGAAATATGACAAATGGATGTGAAAATGGCATTCTTAAATGGATATCTTGAGAAAGATATCTATATAGAATAGCCCTTAGGTTTTACATCCAGTGATGATGATTATAAAGTATGCAAGCTATAAAGGTCCATTTATGGACTTAAGCAAGCATCTCGGAGCTGAAATACTCATTTTAATGATATAATCAAAATGTTTGATTTTATCAAAAATGAGGAGGAGCCATGTGTCTTTAAAACGATCAGTGGGAGCACTGTTGTCTTTCTCATATTGTACGTGGATGACATCCTCCTTATCGAAAATGATATTTTCATGTTAACCATAGTTAAAATGTGGTTATCTAAAGAATTCTCCATGAAAGATCTAAGAGAAGCATCATTTATTCTAGGAATTAAGATCTATAGAGATAGACTAAATAGGATGCTAGGACTTTCACAGAAGATGTACATAGAGGAAGTACTAAAGAGATTTAGTATGAAAAATTCTAAGAGAAGTTTAGTACCCTTCAGACATGGCATTCATCTTTCCAAGAAGATGTGCCCCAACACACCTGAGAAAATAGAACGCATGAGCAAGATCCCTTATGCTTCAGCAATAGGGAGCCTCATGTTTGCCATGTTATGTACACGATCTGATATAGACCATCTGTGAGTGTCATAAACAGATATCAGTCAAATTCAGGAGAAGAGCACTGGACTTCTATGAAATGTATCTTTAAGTACTTGAGAAGAACTAAGGATATGTTATTGATCTTTGGCAATGGAGAACTCCAAGTCCAGGGATATACAGACTTAGATTTTATGTCTGATATAGATGATCAAAAGTCGACATCTGGGAGTCTATTTTTGTGTAATGGTGGAGCTGTCAGTTGGAAGAGTTCCAAGCAGACAGTAATAGCAGATTCCATCATGGAAGCAGAATACATTACTGCATCGAAAGCTGCAAAGAAGGCATTCTGGTATAAAAAGTTTACCACAGAGATCGAAGTGATGTCATTAGATATCATTCCTCTGTACCACGATAATAATGGTGCCATAGTATTTGCTAAGGAGCCGAGGTCTCACTAGAAATCTAAGCACATCGAATGGCGATATCATCTTATCCACGATTATCTCGAGAAAGAATACATCAAGGTCAAGAGAGTCGACTCTATAGACAATGTGGTAGATCCGCTTACAAAGTCGTTGGACCAACAGAAGATCGAAGCCCATCTTGAGAAGATGGGACTTAGATTTGTAGCCAATTGACTTTAGGTCAAGTAGGAGTTTGTTAGATATATATGCCCTAGAAGTCAGAATTGGCTGACACTAGTAATACACTTCTAAGAGTAAAATTATAATTTTGACTATAAATAATAAAATAGATTATTTTCTATCACATAAGTATATTTAGTGTCTGTGATACATCCCTTGAGTTAATGGTAATGATAATTCATATTTTCAAGAGTTGAAAATTTAAGACATGAATTTTTATTTATTAACTCATAAAATGCTCCTGACTATAGGATCATCATGGGGATGATGATTGATCCAAAAGGTTAGTGTACAATCGCTTTTTTATAGTAGATAAATATTGAGTCTACGGTGTAGAGACACCGAAGCGAAAGTACAGATACTCGTTAGAAAATGAGGACACTGAGCATGACCACCTTGAGTAGTCTTAAGAAAGTCTACTTTCTCGTCGATGACTGACTCGATGCTGCAGTGGTGTGTCTGATTCTTTAACCTGAGGTGTATCGGCAGTTCACCTTGAGGGTATTATAGTTTGACTATACCATGACTCAATCTTCTAGCCATTTGGAATCCTAAGGTGTATGTTGGCTATAGCATATTCATTGTAAGAATTAGATTGCACCAAGATGGAATCTATCTACCTCGATAGAAGAAGAGCAGCCCTATGATGATCATGAGAATTAAGTCCATAAGCCTATAGCCATGGCAGAGTGTGAAATAATAGAAAGAGTTTCTATTAAGATTTTCACATCAAACTTGAATCAAATGATTAAATCATATGATAGAAATTAGGATTTGACGAGTTCACCTTAATCCTAATCTGATCGGAGCTCAAGATAGAAGAACTTAATCATACAAGCAGCTGCACCAAGAGGTTCATTTTTCAGTTTTGATGGATTGCCATCATATGCTGCTAGGTGTCACTGGTGGATTTTGGGAGCAACTAGAATGATTTAGATGATCGATCATTCTAATTATCTGAATCAGAAAAGTTTTGATCCATCGAAAGGAGTTTCGATGATATCGATGATGGAGATCATGACATATCCCATTACCATACAGAATTAAATCTAACTGAATTACACAAACAAGAGTTTGGATCTAGATATCATCAATTGGACTAATTCAGTTCAATTGATTTGAAAAGATTCAATTAGATTCAAGAAAATTATACTAGCACACGATTGAGCCTAACGTTCTTCTTTTTCTATCATAAAAGTTATCTCGACTGAGCCAAATGAGTTTGTGCTCACTCAGGTACCTTTATCTGGTCTGATTGGAGCTTATCCAAGTCATAAAATGATTGTCTTAATTTATGAGATAAATTTGAGATAACACCTACCATTTTCTATTACCTACTAATTCTTGTACTTTGACTTGGTCAAACGTTGATCTTTGACCCTTGGACTTCTGCCCATGTGTCATGCACTTATTGGAGAGCAGAGAGGGGCTTGTCCCCTCTCTGAAAATTGGAAAGAAGGAGGCGCACACCTAGGATAGTGTGCGCCCATGGATAGGGACGCCGGAGTCCCATACGGATGGAACTCTAGGTTGCTTGTTGGATTCAAACTAGGTGACCCTCACCTATAGACTTTGACCAGTCTTAGGCGCCATCTTAGGATGAATCTGTGGGTCTTTCATCTGATTGAATCAGGTGATGTCATTCCATCAATCAGATTTAGATCTGATTGCACGAAGCAACGTGATTGGCCGGGGTGATGCAGCACTGCATGGCGCAGCAGAGTCTATAAATAGACCCTATCTGTGTCCACTTTTAAGGAACTCTTCCTCTAAGCCACGCCCCAAGGATGCCCCTCTTTCTTCTCCATGCCACCATCTGACTCTCTCTCTCTTCTCCATGCCTAAGAAAGTTGGGTCTTCAGATTAGTGCGAGTTAGGCAAGAAAAGGCTGACGAAAAAGGAAGAAGGCAACACTGCTGCAGAGATGACGGGTAATCTTCAAAAAAAGTTTTGAAGATCCTCCAAATCAGATCCAGATCTGATTTTTGAAGAAAAGAAAGAGAAGAAGGAGATCTCCAGATCCAGTCCGAATGGATACCGGTAGAGGCCAGGTGCTTGCGTAACTAGATTCAGAACCTCAAAGCTTCCGCAGGATCATCAATGAATAATCAGATTACCCAGAATCAAGATAAAATTAATTCAAAATTAATTTAATTTTATTTTCTTAATTATCATATCATAAATCAGATCTAAAAAGTGTCAGATCTGATTAGGATCTAAGAGAAAATTTTTGAAATATGCCTCTCGATCTAATCAGATCTGAACGAACCTGATCCGAGAAATTTAGAATTTTTCTTCAGATATATAAATAATTTAAATTTATGTTATATTTTTTATTTGCTCATAGTTTTTATATTTTAAAGATTTATAATTGATACGTATGTTAACAGTTACAAGTAGCTCGAATTTTTTAAAGTTGAATGCATATGATGGCACCTCATAAGCGAGCCGAACAATAAAGTTGGGATATGGATATAATATTATATAACCATTAATTCATGTAAAATTATAAATTTTTATATTTAATAATTTCATATGTAATCATTTATATACTTTTAAAATTTTTGAGTTACAGTTTACATTATTTTCACTTTTGTCCAAAGTCATACTATAGAAAGTGTTTGCCAAGAAACTTGCAAATTCTTCTCCAATTTTCAATTGTTCTGTAGCTGTGAAGCATTTAATAAGTAAAACCGTTATGTTCTTCTATTGATCATATTCTTGCTATATTAATCAGGATAATTTCTTTTGAAGGATTAGAGGAAAAAAGTATCACGCTGAGGGCTTGGAATGATCTTCGATTTGATTTACTGCCTGTATGTTCTCATTTCTAGGGTTGCTTGTTTCTTTCATACTTATGCATTGAAAATGTTATTATTGTTTACAATCTTATACATGCTAAAATGAGGTACTATTGTTTTTCACTTATTTTTTAAAACATTTGAATGCTGGTACCACCATCTTGATTGTGACCATCTTTTGGTTATTTTATCTTCAGGCTATTCTAACGGCTTTACAAAAGCTAAAAGATGGTGTCAGCATCGAAGATGCCAAAGCTGTATGCGAACCTGATGTTGTGAGTCAGATAATTAAGTAGAGGATGGTATATGCGGATATTTCGCTGCAAACCTTGTTTTTGGATCATTATTGCTACTGAAGTTAATACTTAACAATTAGCTCTTTATTTAGTCTTAGAAAATCTCTTGGCGAGCCTTTTGTTGTTTCCACATTTTTCTCCTTTTAAAGCTGGTGTATGCACAATGACCATATGGTGGAGATATGTGTGTGAGGCCATCATTTAAGATTCTTTTATGAAAGAAAACTACGTGTGTGCTGTATTTAAAATTAGATTAATTAGTATTATTATTATTATTGTTTAATCGAACAATATTAATGAGAGATTTATATTGATTTTAAAAATCTATTATTTACTTCATTGTTCCTATTATCGGTGATACAATAGTACGATTTCAAAATTTAGAGAAGAACATGTGATGTGTCAATGAGCCATGGATTAGAAGGAAGGCTTGGAAAATTCTGCTTGAACAATTGGGATTATTGAATGTTTTGATGCCAATATTTTTGAAGTTGAGTATGTGAACATAACATTTGGAATTTTTCTAGATGATTGCTACTTAAGAAAGAATTTCTGAGATTAATGTTTGGGGCCTTAGGCAGGGCTTGAAGTGTCTCCACTACTCCCCAGTAATCCTGTTCATGTGGAGCATGGTATTCTTTTGACAATAATTTATTTTAGTGAAAGAAACAAAATGATTTGGGCTTGGATGCGGGCTTGATTCGTGCTTGGACATAGGCCAGGCCTGATTTGGGTTTGGATATGGGCCGGTCTGATTGGATTTGGGTCGGGCTCGAGCTTGGACGCATGTTAGGCTCGGGCCTTATATATTTTAAAAAATTTGGGTTTAATCTCGATCCAAAGCGCGATTAAAAAATTCAGACCTATCTCGGGTAGGGATATGACCCGGCCCAGCCCGGTCCGTTTCCAATCCTATATAAAATTTTATTTGCACCGAAGATGTTATCCATGATGAATCTTCCTTTAATATATACCATTGGCACCGTATCCATGCATATAAGGTTGTAGCTAATTAGCAAGTATTTTTATAATTATCTTGATGCAACTGTGGATAAGACTAAAGCATCTGAAATCTACTGCAACTCTAGCCACCTCCTTCTTGGGGATTAGGGAGAGCGTAGCATACTTGATTCTGACTTGGTCTATCTTACCGTTGTAGAACTATTGAAATAAGAAGAAGAGATCCCATTTGATAAGCTTCGAGAAATGTTGGAAGAGGTATAATGATAAATTTATCTGTCCAGGGTTTTCATCTCCTTTGAAACCAGACACTGCTTTCTTAATTTCCTCTAAAGAGAAGGGTGCTCCAACGTGCTTAGATTTAGGGAGGAAGATGGGTGAATGCAATCTCAATGGAAGTTTATGGATGGAACTAATGGCACATCAACAATGTTTTTGAAGTACTCGGAGAAGGCTTTTTCTTATCTACTTTATCTTCAATTTCATCACTATTCCATTCAATATGTGAAATCCAATCAAATTTTCCATGGAATTCAGCTATTTTGTGGAAGAAGTTGGTGTGACCATCTTACACTCTTAAGCCATTGTGACTGTAGCCCTCTACTTCCAACATATCTTTTTCAGCCTTAAAGATTTGATTGATCTCCTGTTTATAATTAAGATTCTTTGAGCTCTCGTTCTTCAGGGGTGAGGAGGCAATGCTCTTCTTTCCGATCTAAACATTGGATTCAATTAAGAAGCTACCATTTTCTTTTCACCTCTTGCTGCCCTTCCAAATTTGTATATAAAACACCGTCACAGCCAGGATTACATTATATCTACCTGCTAGTTCTTTGAATACCTATCCCACAAACTATATCAGGATTAGATGAAAACCATGCGACGCAAAACTCATGTGTAAGGTTGTTATACGATATTCATGTCCCTGCTGGTAATTAAAATCGGAACCTGAATTAATTGGGGTTTAGAACCTCGATCAAATCGGACGAAATGCTGAATTTTTTGATACTTCTTTGCAAATTAAACCCTGAGTGCATAACCTTGTGCACACATTGGTGCAGCAAGAAAAAATACCACATCATTGAGAAATTTTCAGAGAAGTATAGAAATAATCATCTGATGCTTGCTTAATTCGATGGTATCAGTCTTTGGTATAGGATAAAAGCTGAGGATTAGCCCTCTTCATCTCAAAAAAGGAAAAAGAAAAAGAAAAAGAAAAAGAAAAGGTGTAAAAATTGACAACATTAAAATTTACATATAAAGAAGTATATGGCATTTTTCTCAAAATCTATGGTATAATATAACACTGCATTCTCTCTCTCTTGGGAGATGATGCAGGCAATCCAATGTCAGAAAATGGTAAGCAGAGTTCTCTTTTGGCATACATTAGCTGGCTGTGCTAATTAATCTCCCTTGATATGTTGAAATCTAGTGTCTCCTAATATTCCATTTAATCAGAAGCGGATCCGTTTTGCCTATACCCTTTTTCCAAATATATATATATATATCCTTTCGATCTGTGTCATAAGGTAGTGCGGCACAATTTGGTTTAAATTGAGCTTCTTGTCCCCCAAACTCTCCACCAGCCTCTCTATCAGACATGGCACATTTTTTCTTGAGCTACATCCCCTCTCATCGGAAATCCTCGCCGCCCATGCTGTGCGGCATCGGCTGGCCATGCTCGGCCTGGTCGTAAGCCGGCCTGGTCCTCAGAAACAAGAACAAACTGGAGAGCAGCCCAACCAAAGTGACGCAACCCCACCAGAAGAAAGTCTTAGCATAGCATTTCCTCCCCATGCACACCACCATCCCATCGCCAACCAGCGCCTCCATTAAGCTTGAATTCCCATTAGCATCATATACCACGGCGGCAAGCAAGCCATAGAGCAGAGATCCCAGAGGGATGTTGGTGATGAGGATGTTGTGATTGACCCCGACGCCGTTGGGTCCAAAGAGCTCGGATGTGACGGCCACCGCGGCAGCGAAGATGAACCCCGAGCTCAGTCCCACCAACGCCGTGCCTGCAAGCAGTGCATGACCATCGCCAACCTCTGCTAGCAGAAAGAAGGCCAGCGGCATCGGCACCAACGCTATCGCCAGCCATCCAGTTCGAGCGAAGTACACCTTCCTGCAAACTCGATCAAAGCTCATCAAACAGCTGTTAACAGTTTGGAACGGAGCTAGCAACAGCGACAGAGAGTTCGATGCTGCCATTCCCCAATTAAACTGCTACAAATTAACTAGCTAGGCATGTGTCAAGAATATTGTTATGTTTGATGATATATACATATAAATATATAATTCACAGTCTGTAAATATAGAAGCGTCAGGTATAAACAGCTTTCTTTTTTATTATTATTATTAATTAAACTCCAAAATGAGTGTAATTCATAGGGTTGGCAGCATCTATATTCTATAGTTCAATTATTATGAGATGCAAGGGAATTAAGAGAGATACGAACCCGCGAAGGAAGTCAGGGGCGGCGGAGAGCAAACGGCCAAAGAAAGAGCAAGAGGAGTAGACGGTGACGAACATGGTGGTCTTGGACTCCATTCCCAAGGACTGGGCAATCTGGCCCAGGTTGTTGCTGTACACCAGCCCCACCGTTGCACCGCAGAAGTAGGCCACATAGTATAACCAGAAATCGAACCGGCCGATGAGCCTTTTGACGCTATGCTCCTCGCCGATCGCCACCAGCCGGTTCTTCTCCATCACCCCTTCACAGCACCACCAGCGCTGCGACCACCATCGCCGACTTTCCTCTCCGACGACCCCATCATCGTTGCTGCTGCTGCCGCCGTTGCTGTTATTGCTATCGTTCTCATGGACGTTGATGTTTATATTGGTGCCGCGGATGAGCTGCTTGCGAAGATCCATGTCCTCGATGTGGTTGTTGGTGACCAGGCGAGAGTAGACGGTCCGCCGAGCCCAATCACGAGCGCAGACGACGCCGGGAATGCATAGGGGAAGGAGGAGGAGGATGATGGCGCCGGCGAGGAGGAGGCGGGCTAGGACGGGGTTGGAGGAGAGAGAGTTGAGGAGGAGGAGGTAGAGGCCGGTGAGGAAGGCGAGGAGGTTGAGGAGGAGGAAGACGTGGGAGTCGCGGCGGGTGGCGTCGGGAGGGAGGAGGAGGAGGTGGGTGGGTGGCTGGCGGAGGATGGGGAGGAGGGCGGCGGCAGAAGCGAGGACGGGGAGGGTGGCGTTGAGGAGGAGGTAGGTGGAGGAAGAGCCATCCAAGGCGTTGGATGCGAGGGTGTAGAGGGCGGCGCTGACGCCGTTGAAGCTGATGGTGAGGGAGAGCGCGAGGGAGCGGTTGACGGGGAAGTTGCGGATGCACAGCACGAAGCAGACGGTGTTGAACCAGCAGATGCTGCACCCGGCCAGCAAGCATAGCAGGAACACCTGCATTAGCCATGCAATTTCTTTTTCTTTCTTAATTTGTTTCCCAGAACCAGATATATTCAAAATTAACCAATATCCTTCATTTGAAGACATATCTAGCTACCATGTCGTGCCAATTATATTTTTTGCATGGAAAGTGACATCTTGCATATATGTATATGTATATATATATATATATATATGTATATGTATATATATATATATGTGTGTGTGTATATCAATATATATATATATATATATCTATGTATGTATATATATGTGTGTGTATATAGATATATATATGTGTGTGTATCTATCTATCTATCTATCTATCTATCTATCTATCTATATATATATATATATATATATATATATATATATATATATATATATATATATATATATATATATATATATATATATGTATGTATGTATGTATGTATGTATGTATGTATATGTATATCTATATACAACTTATCATGCTCCTGGATCCTGTCGTTGGCGCACAAGTTGTTAATTGTAGTCCCATCTTCAAGAAATTCAGATCCAAATCAAATAGATCTTACAGCTTATATGGCCGTCAGCTTATCTCATGCTTCTATATGCATATAACCTGGTATATAGCACATGAGATGCACTTGCCCTTCAAGAAGAGGGAAGGAACAAAAGAGGAGAAACAAAACGATAGCCAAACTTGGGCATGAAGCCGCAGCTCCCTAAGTTGAATTACAATATAACCTAGATAAATATCGTACTACTAAGAGCCTATTTTTGATGGTTTGCCTATGATCCAATGCTTTTGGTGGTTGTATTGAACTAACTCATAAATCCTACGAGGTTTTGGGCTCAACCATCTAAATAGGTATTGATAATTTGGAAAATTCTATTAGATTTTTATGATTGGAAATGGGATTTTTAGAATTATAGAAGATAAGATCCGGTCCAGCCCATGTTAACTCCATATATAAGATTCAAGCTGGCCCACTCCAAAAGTATATATTCCAGAGTTTTTTATGAACATAAAATTAGCTCAGTCTGTATGTTGTGATCTTGTTGTTTGTACCGGCACAATACATAAATCCTATAGAATTTTCAATCTAATTCTATAGAAAAATCTAAATAGATCCTAAAAATTAATTTCTCACTGTTTTTGTCGTCCTACCTTAATCATACATATGCATATATTTATGAGATCGGGATTGTGTCTTTCCTGAGATATAAAAATTTGTCCTCCTTTGAATTAATTAGTCCACCATTGGATCACCCATGACATAGATCTCAAAGTGTTCTAAACTATATTTATCAATTTGCATATATATATATATATGTAAGTGGCTAGTGGATGCGGACGAAGGAAGACTCTTCTTTCACACAAAAGATACATCCTAATGCATATACATATATACATATATATATGTATATCTATATATGTTTGTATATATAGTGTTATTGTTGACATTTTTAGATGCTACGTACTCTCTTCCTCTTCCCTTTTGTCTCTGCCCAGCCTTCTCCCCACCATCATCTTGCCATCACTCACCATCCATTTGTACCATCCAACCTCCAGCTTGCCTCTGATAATGACAGATGCCTTACATTAATCATGCGATCACCAGATGCAAAGTGAATTAAAAGGTTGTCGTTCTTTAGCTCCTAAGTGGCTGTCAAGATGGTGCAATTAAACAGTGGGTATCGATCCTTCGTAAGAGAATGGCGAGTAACAAGATTGCGGTGCAAGTCACTCCATGCTTGACAGAACCAAGTGCCAAGTGCCCAACCCATGCATGATGTCCTTAAACATCTTTAGGTATCCAAAGAAAATAGTTATGCCTTCCAACTCAAGTCTCATCAATATCTTGTATGGTAGGCGTTGCTGTCATTCTCCCTCGCATGGATCAGGTGGTGAGACTGGCGGTTGGATTTTTGGGACGTTCCTACCCGTCAAACTCCAATGTACTCACGTGGACGTCCATTAACAATTCCTTCCCAACGACGTGGCCAGCAGCGTAACCGGGCATGTATTGATTCCAAGACCGACCGAAAGTATCCTTCATAATATCTAGGAAAAGAGTAGCCAAATGAGCGTCTTTTGTTGATCGCAACGTCAGCTCGTTTAGACCCATGGAAAGAGAACCAATTGGCCTCTTGTGTTCCATGGCTGTCAGTAAAAGGGCAGGAACCACCCTTATTTCGAAACAAAATCCGACTTTCGATGCCGATCAGATGGGTCAAGAAGGCAAGCTCGTCCATCTCCTACATACAACTCAGGATCAACGAACGTCATGGTGACGAAAAGGTGACATGGTTTAGCTGTGGTACGCGCCTTATTATTAGAGAGATGCCAGACTGATGGGTCCAGGAGTTATTGATTCCCCACCGGCACCAAGATGGAGGGAGATCCACCAAACGGGTGGTGGATAAGCCGCCCACGTGGCGTTACGGTAACCGAATAGAAGGATCCGATAAACCGGCCGTTACCCCGGTCGTCGTCGCTAACAATCCGGTGTTATATATGTATATATATATATGAGCGCGCGCGCGCGCGCGTGTGGGTGTGGGTGTACACCATTACTTAAGGATCCCACACTTTTAAATTTACCACCAAATTACTTGACCCTTTTTTTTTTTTAAAGCATTTTTGATAAGAAGGGAGGTGGCCCACCCGTACTTTATCGCTGTTAAGAAGAGTGAAGAGTTATGTACTCACTTGGGAAATATGACAAATAACACCTATAACCTTCTCCCCCGTCCATGTGGGGAACTAGCAAATGATAGAAAGCAAGTGGATGGATAGATTGAGAGTACTAATAATGGTACCTTGTGGAACGATTAACGGATGCTGATTTTTGTTGGTCCTCGCTAAGGTTATGGTTAAGGCTAACCTAATCGAAGGTGAACCGACAAGTTCACTTAATTTGCCGAGCGTTACGTAATCGCCAACAGGGGTTTATAATTAAAATCCCCCTCCGGAAAGAGAAATTAAGGTTGGGAAACAAAAGCGATCCCACAGGACGCTTCGAAGCCAAGAAAATTTAAGGTATACATAAAATTAAGTACGAATTGGTTAACGGCTAAATAAAATAAAATAAAATAAAATGAAAGCGAGCGAAAAATAAAACTTGAGAGGAAAAAAGAATGATGGAATTTGTGACGTAGAGAGGGACTCACGGGGAGATAGGGGAGGGAGACGCGGCCGGTGAGGAGGAGCCACTGGACGGCGTAGGCTGCGGCGCCGATGGCGGCGGCGAGGAGGAGGACGGCGGAAAGTGGGAGATAGAGGAGGGCGAGGCCGGAGGACCAGCCGAGGGCCTTGCCGAGGTCGGAGGCGGTGGCCAAATAGGAGAGCTGGACCTGGGAGATGCCCAAGGCGGCCTTGAGGTCGGAAGAGTAGGCCGAGAAGTCGAAGTTGGTCCCCGTGAACGCCTGTATCCACACCGTCGCCACCAATATCATCCACTTCCGCGACTGCCCACCGGCCATATATTCCCCTTCTTGATTTCGATCGATTCAGTTATATTCCTCGTCTTCTTCCTCTTCTGATGGGGATTCTGTTGTTTTGGTTATTGGGACGCGAAACCAGGCGCCGGTGGAAGGCCTCAGCCGTCCCTCTCGGGCTTCAAATAGCTGTCAAGGCTCTCGGCCACCGAGTTCCGGTTTGGTAATGCCGTTGCGCCGAGGGAGCAATATATGCTGCAGCCTTCCTCCCATGGTACTTTTGCTGACGTGGCATTTAGGGTGGCGACGGAGCGGATTGAGTCCGGTTGGATGATGATTGATCAAAATATTATCAGCCCAGACCCAATCTATTTAAAAATTCAAATCGGATAAAATTTTTTACAATCTAAATCTAAATTTAATCTATTTATTAAATAAATAATTTAATTTAATTTATATAATCTATTTATTAATGATGGTAGATTTAATTTGTACTAGTCTTAATCACAAGATATGTCTACATGACTGACATAATCATGTTGATGTATGTCATAATTGCATGAAGCAAACATGATGATATTTGAGATTCAAAGTCAAATTTAAGATACATCAAAAATAGTAACCATATTCACATAAATCAAACCCACAGTTATTATTTAAAATTGATAATTTAAATTTTAAATATACCAAAACCACGATCATGTTGATGTATATGATTGAGATTAGTATGAATTAAATCTACTCTCAACTAAACCAAGAGTTAAATGGATTAAATGAGGTTTTAATAAATTAAATAGATTTAAATAAATTAAAATGATTAAATAAATATTTTAAATGAATTAAATAAATTTTAAATGAATTAAATAGGTCACCCAACTTAATTATTAAATGCATCAAAAGTGGTTAAACAGGCCAAAGATTTAAATATGAATCCTATCCATTCAATAAATAGATTTAGATACGTTGGTTCATTTATTATTCAAACATATTTATGTCAAATTTGAATCTATTTGGAGGGATTTGATTTATATCTAAAATCAGAATCAAAATAAGAATCGAAATAATTGAAATCAAAATTAAAATGGCCAAATCTCTTGAAGTATTGGGTTCATTATCGAAATCAAAATCAGAATAACAGTTTGAATCTAAGGAAAAAAAAAAAGAGAGTAGAAATTAAGTTTTAGGTAAATTAATTAAGCCACTTTGGTTTCTCTCTTAAATCAGAATCAAAATAAAATTTCTTCCAACCAAATGGTTAGAATGAGAGCCACATATTTTCATTCTGATTTCAAATCCTAACTCCCCCAACCAAACATCCTAATAAAGTAAATCATTTATGGGTTGAATTGGTAAGTCTGGTCATGAATTGTCACCTTTAATGGCATTAGGTGAGAGAATGGGATCATGTTGGATGTAGAGAACGAAAATTGACATATAGCATACCTCCGTAAGGACGATCATGCTAGGTGGGCCACATTCGATCACAACCACCATCTCGGCCATTTGCGGCTGTGATCCATGAACCAACCTTCCCAATTCACAAATAACTGCCAAATGACTTTTCACATAAAAGACCGAAAACTAGCCAGAATTTAAATTATAAATGATGTTTTCAATTTATTTTACATACATATTAAGCTGGAATTACTTGTTTGTGTTCCATCAGCCCTGGTAGAAAACATTATCCATACGCCTGCCACCAGGCCTTCCATTTTTTTTTTTAATCTAATAGAGAAAACGTTGACTGCTATTGATTTATGAACTCTAATATTGCAAGCACAACAAAAATTAGCGGCGTTTTCTTTGGCAAAGAAAAAATGTTTTAATGCAAAAGCTAGAATAAAATAATTATGTTCTCTTGGAGGACTAAAGGGAGAAAAATCTTCAAAGGCATAATCTTAAATAGAGTTCTCCCCGTCTCCATGGGCTTTCCCTGAGCCCTCGTTCTTGTTTGATGAAGGTCAACTGCTAATTGATTGCAAATCTCATAATGTGTTTCAAACAATTATTTCCTCTACTTATTCTGTTGAACAGAACATACTCTTGTGCCATCTATGGATGGTTTACTTTTCATGCTTAAGACAGGAGGAATCAGCTTCGGCTTCCAGTAATACCAGATATTATTACATTATTTCCATACTTTCCAGATCTCACATCATTTTAGTTGTTCTTCTTATCAACTATAAATCGCCTCTTGACCTCTCATTGTGCTGTTGGTTGCTAGATGTACATTCTCTCATCGCTACAGATTGTCTATACGCCTACTCAAGAATACTCTGTTGCCCGTTGCATGTTATTGCGCATATTGACTGGGGTCACAAATTAAGCTTTATATGTTTTCAAACGTTCTGTTGTTATTATCCTAGGTTGCTGCCGTACAGACATATATATTGTATTCATTCTAAATATTAAAAATTTGATGTGGCCCATATGTAATCTAATTAATTAAAGATAAATTAAGATTGTTGGTATACAATCTAATCATCGTCGGAAGCAACTGAAGCAGAGGTCGATGAGGTCGCCGCTGGAGACCCGCAAAATAAAGTTCCGTCCAAAGTCGGTGGGGGGTGGCTCTAGCAGGACCCTCTGACGATCAAGTCAGCTCTGTCCAACAGATATAGAGTGCTCTGGAATGAGTTCGGCAGAGTTTAGGGAAGAAGAGGTGAGCTTAAAGCTTATAGTTTATCTGGAAGGTCCTTTTTATAGGCAGAGTTTGATTGATGTTGATGGTCATATCGTCCGACCGCATGTCGTTCGGAGTCGCATGGAGTTCGGTACGGAGAGAAAGGCATCGTCAGACGGATAGTGACAGCCATACTGACAGATTGTGGGCCGCACGGGACTGGTTACGGAGAGAGTGATATCGCCAATAGTGGTGGCCATGTCGTCCGATCGCATCGCCTGTGGCAAACTGATGGTGACCGTTCATTCAAATTTGATAGCCGTGGCTCTGAGAAAGAAGGCATTGATCGATAGACTTCGATGTGTATCAATTTTAGAGGAGTCCGGACTCCTAAAGGAGTTCGGCCGAGGGGAAGCTCGGAAGGAGTTCGGTCGGAGGAGTGCGGAGAGAGTTCGGCTATCGTAGGCGTCTGGCTGGAAGAGCGCGGAGGGAGTTTGGCTCTCGCGGGCATCAGGCTGGAGGAGTGTAGCTAAGGCTCGATCGCTGGGGAGTTCGGAAGGAGCTCGGCCGCTGAGGAGTCCGACCGATCGAAGGGGATGTCTGGGAGGAGTCCAATCGGAGGAGTTCGGCTAAGGCCCGGCCACTGGGAGTCCGAAGGAGCTCGGCCACTAAGGAGTTCGGTCGGTTGAAAAAGTTTGGCTAAGACCCGGCCACTAGGAGTTCGAAGGAGCTCGGCCGCTGAGGAGTTCAGCCGGCTGAAGGAGTTCGACTAGGGTCCGACCGCTGAAAATCCGAAGGAGCTCAGTCACTGAGGAGTTCGACTGATTGAAGGAGTTCAGCTAAGGCTCGACCGCTGGGAGTCTGAAGGCCGCTGAGGAGTTCGGCCAGTTGAAGAAGTTCGGCTAAGGCCCGGTCGTTGGGAGTCCGAAGGAGCTCGGCCGCTGAGGAGTTCGGTCGGTTGAAGGGGTTCGGCTGAGGCCCGACCGCTGAAGCTCTTCTGTGGCTATCAGTTGCGTTAAGTTGAGCATCGAACTGAACTTCGACAGGGGCGGGATTTATCCCCAACAATAGTCCCCCCCACTTTCGAGTTCGAAACTCGAAGGAAGGGAGTGCAGAAAAGGCGACTGCCGAAGTCCTCTTCTGGGCTCCGTGCTATTTTAGGTTGAAGCTCGGGGGAGATCTCATCTCTAGCCAAAATTGATGTTGAAGTTGAAGCCCATGGGAGATCTCATCTTCCACCAAGGTTGAAGTAGATCTTGCCTCTTATGGTCGAGGTCGGAGGTTGAGCTCGTCGGGGGCGATATTGTCACCAGTGGTCGAGGCCAACTCGGGGGAGATTTCCTCTCCCGCAGCCGAAGTCGACTCGGGGGAGTTCTCATTTCCTGCAGCTGAGGTTAATACGGATGCTCGAAAGAGATCTGATCTGCAGCTGAGGTTGATGCGGTCGCTCGGGAGAGATCCTATGTCGGGCCGAGGTTATCTCCGATCTTATCTCTGGCCGAGGTTGTCTCGATCGCTCGAGAGAGATCTCACCTCTAGTCGGGGTCACTGCAGACCCTCGGGGGAGATCTTATCTCCTGCGGTCGAGGTTAATGCGGGCGCTCTGGGGAGATCTCATCTCCAACCGAGGTTGATGGAGATCCTGTCTCCTGTAGACTTCGAAGCTCGAACTTAGACTTTGCTCGCGTTAGGATGAGGTTCTCCTCCTGTTCCTAACGGGCTGTGGGGGCACATATGGGCCGCTATCAGGGCCTCTCCCCCCATCTCGTCTAAGGTGAACGAGGCCAGTATGAGATAGAGGAGGTCATTCGGCCCGAGACTTACTGCCCGAGGGAACTCGGAGGAACAACGCCCCTACAACCCTAAAATGGGGATGTGCTGCCCATAACTTTCCTTCGGTAAAATTCTTCCCTTTCAATAATATTATTTTCGGATGCAAAAACTATGTGATGATAGGAAAGAAGCAGTCAATAGTTACCGTGTTAAGAACAGGAGGAGAACCTCGTCCTAATACGAGCAGGTCAAAGACCTTCAAGCTCGGCTAGAGATCAGATCTCTTCCGAGCGACCGAGTCAACCTCGGCTAGAGATAAGATCTCTTTCGAGCTTCGAAGAACCTCGTCCACATCCTGTTAGTAACAGAAGGAGAACCTCATCCTAACCTGAGGAAAGTCGAAGGCCTAATTCATCTTAGATAAGATGAGGGGAGAGGCCCAGACAATGGCCCTTATGTGCCCCTATAGCCCATTAGGAGTATGAGGAGAAACTCATCCTAACATAAGCAAAGTCGAAGGCCTCGTTCACCTTAGACGAGATGGGAAGAGAGAACCAGACAATGGCCCGCATGTGCCCCCACAGTCCGTTAGGAACAGGAAGAAAATCTCGTCCTAACGTGAGCAAAGTCGAAGGCCTCGTTCACCTTAGACGAGATGAGGGGAGAGGCCCAGACAACGGCCCTTATGTGCCCCCATAGCCCATTAGGAACAGGAGGAGAACCTCCCTAACGCGAGCAAAGTCGAAGACCTCGTTCACCTTAGACGAGATGAGGGAAGAGGCACGGACGACGGTCTACATGTGCCCCTACGGCCCGTTAGGAACAGGAGGAGAACCTCGTCCTAACGCGAGCAAAGTCGAAAGCCTCATTCACCTTAGACGAGATGGGAGGAGAGGCACGGACGACGGTCCGCATGTACCCCCACAGCCTATTAGGAGCAGGAGGAGAACCTCATCTTAACACGAGCAAAGTCAAAGGCCTCATTCACCTTAAACGAGATGAGGGGAGAGGCCCTAACAACGGCCCTTATGTGCCCCCACAACCCATTAGGAATAGGAGGAGAACCTCGTCCTAACGAGAGCAAAGTAGAAGGCCTCGTTCACCTTAGACGAGATGGGGGAGAGGCCCTGACAGCGGCCCTTATGTGCCCCCAAAGCCCGTTAGGAACAAGAGGAGAACCTCATCTTAACGTGAGCAAAGTCGAAGGCCTCGTTCACCTTACACGAGATGGAGGGAGAGGCCCTGACAGTGGCCCTTATGTACCCCTACAGTCCGTTAGGAATAGGAAGAGAACCTCATCCTAACGCGAGCAAAGTTGAAGGCCTCATTCATCTTAGACAAGATGGGAGGAGAGGCCCTGATAGCGGCCCGTATATACCCCCACAGTCCATTAGGAATAGAAGGAGAACCTCGTCCTAACGCGAGCAAAGTTTAAGTCCGAGCTCCAAAGTCTATAGGAGATAGGATCTCCATTAACTTCAGCTGGAGATGAGATCTCCCCCAAGCGCCTGCATCAACCTCGACTGCAGGAGATAAGATCTCCCCCGAGGGTTTGCAACGACCCTGGTCAGAGATAAGATCTCTCCCGAGCCCCTGAGTCAACCTCGACCAGAGATAAGATCGAAGACAACCTCGGTCAGAAATAGGATCTCTCTCGAGCGACTGCATCAACCTCAGTCAGAGATGAGATCTCTCTCGAGCTCCCAAATCAACCTCGGCCAGAGATAAGATCGGAGACAACCTCGTCCAGAGCTAGGATCTCTCCCGAGCTTCAACCTGAACCAGCACGGAGTCCAGAAGAGGACTTCGGTAGTCGCCTTTTCTGCACTCCCTTCGAATTTCGAACTCGGGAGTGGGGGGACTATTATTGGAGATAAATCCCGCTCTTGCCGAAGTCTAGTTTAATGCTCAGCTTAACGCAATCGATAGCCATGAAAGAGCTTCGACGGACGAATCTTAGCCGAACTCCTTCAGCCGATCGAACTTCTCAATGGTCGAGCTCCTTCAGACTCCCAGTAGTCGGGTCTTAGTCGAACTCCTCAGCGGCCGAGCTCCTTCGAACTCCTCAGCGGTCGAGGTCCTTCGAACTCCCAACGGTCGGGCCTTAGTCGAACTCTTCAGTGGCCAAGCTCCTTCGAACTCCTCAACGGCTGAGCTTCTTCGAACTCCCAGCGGTCGGACCTTAGTCGAACTCCTCAGCGGCCGAGGTCCTTCGAACTCCTCAACGATCGAGCTCCTTCAGACTCCCAGCGATTGGGTCTTAGTCGAACCCCTTCAGTCGACCGAACTTCTCAGCGGTCGAGCTCCTTCGGACTTCCAATGGTCGGGCCTTAGCCGAACTCCTCAGCGGACGAGCTCCTTCGGACTCCCAGTGGCCGGGCCTTAGCCGAACTCCTTCAACCGACCGAACTCTTCAGCGGTCGAGCTTCAGTCAGACTCCCACGAGAGCCGAACTTCCTCCGCACTCCTCCGATCGAACTCCTTCCGAGCTTCCCCTCAGCCGAACTTCTCTAGGAGTCCAAACTTCTCTAGAATTGATATACACCAAAGTCCACCGATCAATGCCTGCTTTCTCAGAGCCACGGCTATTAAATCTGGATGAACGATCACTATCAATCTGCCACAAGCGACACGATCGGACGACATGGCCACTACTACTAGCGACATCACTCTCTCCGTAACCAGCTCCATGCGGCCCATGACTCATAAGTATGGATGTCACTATTCGCCTAACGACGCCTTCCTCTCCATATCGAACTCCATGCAGTTTCGAGCGGCCCACGGTCGGTCGATATGGCCATCAACATCAATCAAGCTCCATCTATAAAAAGGACCCTCCAGATAAGCTATAAGCTTTAAGCTCTCCTCTTCTTCCCTAAACTCTATCAAACTCATTCCAGAGCACTCCATATCTGTTGGCCAGTACTGACTTGATCATCGGAGGGTCCTACCGGAGCCACTCCCCACCGGCTCCGAATGGGATTTTATTTTGTAGGTCCCCGACGGCGACCTCGTCGGCCTCCGCTCCAGCTGCTTCTGACGACGATCAGATTCTGCACCAACAAAGATAATTAAGGTGATTAAAACTCTTTTAATATAAAGCCAGACTCAAATCAAAATAAGGACTCCACTATGGTTATGCTTCTTTGATGGAAAGAAGAGTTTGTGATAATTTAAAAGAGTCCCTAGTCTAACCTATAAATATAATCTGTGACTCTCCATCAATAATAGGCATCGAGATCCTCTAGCATAGATTAGAAAAGCTCTTTTGCAGCGGTCTTTTGTAGGTTTCGAGGAGATTCATTGTAGCTTCATTTTTTTTCATTTCGAATTGGATTCAGGCTTAATCAACAATGACTAGAGGTATGTTTGTTTCTACACCTAGATCTGAATTTCTTACATTCAGTGGTATCAGAGCCACCTCCATGCTATTTTGATCAGGTTATTGATCTTATAAGATTGGAATCATCAAGATTAGGAATGATTCCTGGGTTTCTTAACAGTTTAAGTTTTTATTTATTTATTTATTTTATAATTTTTTTAATTAAAATTAGAAATTATTTTTGAATAAAATAAGTAAATAAATTCAATTGAAGAAGAAGGTTGATGGACCTCCTTTCTTCATTTTGTCGGCCGTTTCTTTGGCCTGGGGCATTAACAATAACCCTTTCTTTTTTTAATTTTTTTTTAAAAAAGGAGGGAGGCCGATGATCTGGCGGTCGAACGACGGTCTTATGCCGGTCGTCGATGCATGAAGACCCTTGTCGGTGATGTTTGCGGCGTGATCAAGTGCCGGCCAAGAAGGGGCGACAGCGGCCATGGATTTTCTAGATAGATCGGGGAAGAAGAGAAGAAGGGAAACATTGGATTTTGGGCTAACGGGTTTTGGGTTCCAACCCGCAACCCAAAAATCCATTTCATCTGTTAACTTAAAAGGCAATTTTACAATAAAGCCTCTCATAAGGTTAATATTCAATAAAGGTTCGAGCTGAACTTTTGCAAATTAGTCCTTAAAAAAGTAATAATTTTATAAAGGTCCCTAAACAAATAATATTATTATTTTGATAATTGTGATAGAGTTTATTATGTGAAAATATATGGGCTATTTTAATCCTCATAATAAACTTTATTGCATAAAGATTCTTTTGAATTAAATTTTATAATTTATTTTGATTGGATTATTATTTATTTGCTGAAAAATATCTGATCAAATTATGACGAAAACCATAACAAAGTTTTATATGGTTAATGAGGATATTCAAATACCATATTAAAGTTAATGAATTTATTATTTTTAGGAATAGCCACAGCATCCTAAAAAATAATAAAAGTCATATAAAGAAATAAATTAAAGAACAATGGTATGAGAATAAAATTATAATTAAGTCATAGAGATAATTAACTTTACCCATAGGGAGTGATTATTTTTATGATTTAATTAAAATAAGATGGTAATATAGATATTAAGGATAGATTTTTTCTAAACCCACAGGTATGAAAATTTATTATTTTAATATTTATGTTGCTGGTCTTATTAATCAAGTATTAATAAATTCTATGCGTGATGCGCCTCTGCCCATAGGAAGGTTAGAATTTATTACTAAAATTATTTATTTCAGATTATGGTTTAGCTTTATAGCACTAAAGTTTTCTATATTTTTTGATTATTACAACTAATCATACTGCATATATTAATGATACTGCTCTTATTCTAATGTTAAGTGGTGATAATTTTTCTAACTAGAAAGATAGCGTTCTTTATACTCTTGGGTACAAAGATCTTAACCTGGCACTTCGTGTGGATGAGCCACCTATTCCCATGGACTTAAGTATGCCGCAACAAACTTTGGTATATGAGAAATGGGAGTGATCTAATTGCTTAAGTTTAATACCCATCAAGTCTTGAGTGCCTAAAAGTATTAGAGGGTCAATCCCTCAATATGATAAGGTCAAGGATTTTATGAAGGCCATTGAAGAATAATTTGAAAGTTCTGATAAAGCTTTGGCCAGTACCCTAATGAAGAAATTTATAGGCATGACGTTTGATAATTCTAAAGGTGTACGTGATCATATCATGGAAATGAGAGATATTACTGCTCAACTCAAATCTTTAGAAGTTGAGATTTCTGATTCTTTTCTAGTTCATTTTATTTTGAATTCTCTACCTGTAGAATTTAGCCCTTTCAAAATCTCCTATAACACACATGAAGAAAAATGATCTGTTAATGAATTTTTGACCATATGTGTTTAAGAGGAAGTAAGATTGAAACAGGAGAAGCAAGACATGAAGCATGAAAGTGCCAACCTTGCTACTCATAGTAAAGATAAAAAGAAAAAATATGTTCCTAAAGAAAAGAAGGATGCTGTAGTGTCAATGAAACATCATGACAATAAAGATGCATACTTTTTTTGCAAGTAAAAATGACACATGAAGAAGGACCGCATAAAGTATAAGAAATGGCTTGAAAAGAAAGGTACTTTTATATCTCTTATGCATCATAAATCATTTTCTATTGATGTTCCTAATAACACTTGGACCTATTGCCAATACCATACATGACTTTCTCAATCTAAGGGATCCAAAGGAAAGTGAACAAGGTATCTACTCAAGCAATCGGATACGTTCACATGTGGGAAACCTTTAGATTAATTTTGAATTCTGATTTTATTTTGGACCTTAAAAATATTTTTTATGTTCCTAGTTTTTCTAGAAATTTAATTTCTATTTTTAAATTGATAAGTATTGGTTTTAGTTTTTATTTTGAGAATTCTATAGTTAATCTTTTTTGGAATAAAAAGATTATTAGAACTGATTTTCTGATGGATAGTTTATATAAATTAGATTTGAATCTAAATTATGAAAGTAATCATTCATCTATGCATGGTGATAATATTGGCATAAAGAGAAACATTATTAAAGAGAACTCTTCAAATTTATGGCATAAAAGGTTAGCTCATATCTCTTTAGAGAGAATAAAGAGGTTGGTAAATGATGGCATTTTAAAAGATATTAATTTTACTGACTTTGGTACTTGTTTGGGTTGCATAAAGAAAAAGCAAACTAATAAATCCTCTAAAGGTGCCAAAAGAAGTTCTAATATTTTGAAAATCATACACACTGATATTTATGGACCATTTTCTACTTTTTATTTTAATGATCAGAGATATTTTATCTCATTTATTGATGACTATACTAGATATATGTATTTCTACTTTCTATTTGAAAAATGTGAGGTACTAGATACTTTTAAGATTTATAAAGCAGAAGTAGAAAAATAAATGGATAAGAAAATAAAGATCATAAAATCTAATAGAGGTGGGGAGTACTATGAAAGGTATACTGAAGAGGATCAAATGATAGACCCATTTAGTAAGTTTCTTGAAGAAGAGGGTATTATTGCTCAATATACAATGCCTGGAACACCACAGCAAAATGGTGTAGCAGAAAGAAGGAACCGTACACTAATGGACATGGTAAACAATATGATTAGTAGTTATAATCTTTTTTATCTTTTTGGAGTGAAGCACTAAAGACCACTGTATATGTCTTAAATAGGGTCTCATCAAAGGCTATACCTAAAACTTCTTTTGAGTTACAGAAAGAATAGAAACCAAGTTTAAGTCATTTATATATATATGGGGATATCCAGTTGAGGTATGGATTTAGAATTCATATTTAAAGAAGTTGAACTCTAGAATAACTAGTGGTCATTTTATTGACTATACAGTAAATTTCAAAGGATATAAGTTTTATTGTCCTAATCATATACGCAAAATTGTTGAGGCTAGGAATGCAAAATTTTTTGAGGATTATAAACTTAGTGGGAGTGGTTTTCATCGTAAGGATAAATTTGAGGAAATAAGAGATCAAATTGATTAACCCACAAAAGATGAAGAATTGATTGTTATTCAAGGTGATCCACAAGATTATGGACAACCAATTCAAGAACAACCACTCCATGAAGAGCAAGTTTATGATGAATCTACAACTAAAATTACTCAAAATATAGATGAAACACTAGGATTAAGAAGATCCTCAAGAGAAAGAAGGCCTGCAATTTCTAGTGATTACATTGTCTACCTATAGGAATCCGATTTTGATGTTGGAACTGATAATGGTCCTAATTCGTTTTCACAAGCTATAAGTGAAAATAATTACATACACTGGTATGATACAATGAAGGATGAGATGGAATCCATGGTTAAAAATCAAGTCTAGGATTTCATTGAGTTACCTAAGGGTGCTTCAGCCATTGGCTGTAAATGGGTATATTTGACCAAAAGAGACTCCTCAGGTAAAATTGAACGACATAAGGCTAGACTTGTAGCTAAGGGTTTCACTTAAAAAGAAGGCATTGACTATCATGAGACCTTCTCTCCAGTTTCAAAGAAGGATTCATTAAGGATGATTATGGTCTTAATAGCTTATTTTGATTTAGAGTTACATCAAATGGATGTGAAAATGATATTTTTGAATGAAAATCTAGAAGAGACGGTATATATAACTCAGTCTGAAGATTTCTATACAGATAAAGATAGTCATCTTGTATGCAAGCTAAAGAAGTCTATATACGGACTTAAACATGCCTCCCGCCAATGGTATATGAAATTTCATGATGTTATAAGCTCTTTTAGCTTTACAAAAAATATTGTGGATCAATGCATATATCTTAAGGTTAGTGGGAGTAAATATATATATCTGGTTCTATATATAGATGATATATTACTTGCAAGTAGTGATTTGGATTTACTAAAAGAGACAAAACTATTTCTTTCTCAAAACTTTGAGATGAAGGATATGGGTGAAGCCTCTTATGTCATTGGCATAGAGATTCATAGAGACAGATCACGAAGGATTTTAGATTTGTCTCAAAAAGCCTATATCGAAAAGATTTTAGAAAGATTTAAAATGATAGATTGTGCTTCTATGGTAGCACCCATTATGAAAGGTGATTAATTCAGTCAGAATTAATACCCACAAAGTGAATTGGAAAAAGAGCAAATGAAGAACATCTCATATGTATCTGCAGTGGAAAGCTTGATGTACGCACAGGTCTGTACAAGATCTAATATAGCATATGTAGTAGGCATTTTGGGTAGATATCAAAGCAATCCTGGCCTTGATCATTAGAAAGCTGCAAAGAAGGTTATGCGATACCTACAAGAAATCAAGCATTATATGCTTACCTACATATATACTAATCACTTGGAGGTGATTGGCTATTCCGACTCAGATTTTGGTGTATATGTGGATACAAGAAAGTCTACTTCATGATACATTTTTCTTCTTGCTGGAGGTGCTGTATCTTGGAAAAATAGTAAGCAATCGATTGTTGCTTCATCTACCATGGAGGAAGAGTTCGTTGCATGCTATGAAGCTACTTCACAGGCTATATGTATGAGAAATCTCATTTCTGATTTGAGAGTTGTTGATTCTGTTGCAAGGCCAATAAAGATTTATTGTGACAACTCCGCTGCAGTTTTCTTTTCTAAAATGATAAAAGTGAAAGTCGCAGTAAGCACATCGATATAAAGTATCTTACTGTGAAAGATTATGTCAAGAAGCATGAAGTGGATATTCAGCTTATCAGTACTGAATTAATGGTTGCAGACCCCATGACTAAAGGATTATCAATCAAATAGTTTAAAGATCATGTGGATCACATGAGAATCATTAATTCAATTTTCTTTTGCTTAGCTTCTTGTAAAACACTTATTCTTAGAAATAAAGAACATGTTTTTATTTTGTGCATATAAAGTTCATGTCATAAAGTTGGACTTTGAATAGCCTATATAAAGTTATTCATAAAGACAGGTATAAAGTACTTAAATAAAAGATTTCATGCATTGTGATACACGGAAGGAAGTATTCACTATTAGGATATGGCCGCCATGATTCGTGTATTGAAATTTCTTATTTAAGTGGGAGTTTTTGACTTGAGATAGTTTATGGCCATACTACAATTTTGTTTATCACCTATCCGATATCTTAATTATGCCACATGGGCCAAGGGAGAGAATGCTGTACTCGTCCCAAATATTAGGGACTTGATGTGGCCCACATATAACCTAACTAATTAAAGATAAATTAAGATAATTAAGATGATTAAAACTCTTTTAATATAAAGCAAGACTCATGTCAAAATAAGAACTCCACTATGGCTATGCTTCTTTGATGAAAAGAAGAGTTTGTGATAATTTAAAAGAGTCCCTAGTCTAGCCTATAAATATAGCATGTGACTCTCCATCAATAATAGGCATCGTGATCCTCTATCATAGATTAGAAGAGCCTTTTTGCAGTGATCTTTTGTAGGTTTCGAGGAGATCCATTGCAGCTTCATTTTTCTTCATTCCAAATTAGATTTAGGCTTGATCAATAATGACTAGAGATATGTTTGTTTCCACATCTAGATATGAATGTCTTATAATATATGCATTCAGCTTTCAGACTCACAATCCCCACGAGGCATTCAATGATTGGTCATGGGTTGGGATCGATATTATATCATTCTACGGTGGGGTGCAGCTGTTGGCAATTGTAATTTATTTTCAACAAATTATCGCTTGGGGTCCACGCTTCAGTTCTAATGCTGATTCTCGCCATTATACATCATGCTACAAGATTACTTTATTACCTACGCAGTTGGTTATCATCGGTTATTTCAGATCCCTTCATTTCATGCATGCAAACATATTGATGTATTGTTCCCTGGTTAAGGATCTTCTCTTTACCAATCATAACCATACAAGTTCATCAAATGGCTACATTACCGCAATGCTCATACAAGTACGGCAGACTTTCTACCAATTTACAATCATTATCAGAAGTTTCAGCTCTTGTATGCATTTTGGTCTGTTTTGGGTTTTGTATACATTACCTTTTATATAATCTCACGTTACCTTTGTAAGTACAGGCTATTTTTAGAGGTCGTTATGCTTGAAACTTTTTGTAACTGGTCCTGCTTTCAATAATAGCTTTCAGCCCTCTTATTACCAAAAAAAAAAAAAAACGTAGCTACAGCATGGAGGTCGCCATCGAATTGGTTCGCGAGTTATTGTTTGGAGTGGGACGAAATCGTCTTGGCTCAATACTTGCTATTACTTAATCATTGTAATGAAATCAGAAAAGGAAAAAATATAATGATCGATGATGATGTTGTATACATCAAAATTCAGATTTCATGCCAAAAAAATTAAGGATGAGTTTGGTTCACGATGGAAATCAAAATCAGAAGTGAATTGAAATGAAAATCACAATGACCATCTCTTCTGATTAGATTGGTTTATAATTGGAATCGTAATTGAAATCATAATGAATTTTGATTACTGAAATTGAAATGAGAATGGAACTCCTAATGGCAATTACTTTATTTTTAAATATTTTATTAGTACAAAATTTCAGACAAATTTGTTCATGAATAAACTGTGCATATATAGGTGCTCTAAGTCAAGGAGGCCATCAGCATATGTTTAATTTTCTACTTTCAAAGAAATTAATAAAATATGGCAGTGTGATTTCCTTTTTTTAACAAAAGGAATAAAAAAAATACAAACACGGCACTAGGTTTCTTCTTCCAAAAGAAAAAAAAGGGAAGAGCATAACACTATTGAAACGTTTACCAGCACGCTTAGCAGTATCTCTACGACCGATGGGAGCATGACTTGGTTTATAAAGCAGTTAAGATTGTAGAAATCAAGGTAGTTAGTGAGACATCGGCCAAGGTTACAACAAGCTCAATGCCTTCATTTTTTTTTCTTTTTTTGGATGGAAAGGAACCTAAGGAGCTATATGAGCTCATTTTATTAAAGAATAATATTCAAATCAGCATGAAGCCAGGAACGAAAGAAAGGGAGAATAAAAGTCAAGGGAAAATTTTTTTTATTAATCTATTTCAGTTACAGATTTCTGAAAATTACTATTTCATGAGGTTGTTCTCCTTCAACATAGCAAATGCTGCATTAATCTATAAAGCCTTGAAAGTTACTTGGTTCTTTACTGGTTTACAAACTAAGTGCTGCAATGCTGATCTGCGTAGTCCACCGTCCTTCAATTTTTTTGTCTGTCCTTCAATTGTTTTCTTTCTGGAGTATAGGGTGGTTATGCAAAGGCAACTTCATGTACCTAGTTGGCTTGTTCTACTGCTTTGTGTTTCCTCTCTATCACGCCCTAAACTCAATATTTGGATTGGACACGTGACGGCATACACTTCTTAGAATAAGATCCTAAAGAATATGCAAGGCCTTCCTATACTATCAAAATTTCATTTTCATGCAAGGGAGTGGTATTGAAATCAAACTTTCAATTTTATTGATTCAAAAAATAAAAAAATAGTTCAATGATAATTTATGAGATTCATTAACGTCAATACTTATTCAAAAAGGTAAATATCTTCTAAAATCCTAAGTTCCTCACTGCTCGGTTCCAATTCATACAAGCTCTTTTGGATCTGAAAAAAATAAAAAGAAGGAATGAGCTTTACAGGCTTAGTAAGTTACTAATATCTCTGAAGAAATAAGAATAATTAATTTTTTTTAAAAATAAAAATATAGATATCAATATAATTTTAATTTTCAAAAATAAGCCACGCATTATAATAAAACACCAAATCCTCTCTTAGTAATCAGTGACTATGGCCATGATCAGCCCCGTGATAAGATCTAAAGGAGACTAACCCCAAAATATCGAACATCCGATCTATCAGCATGTATCAGTGATCAGCTTCACTGGTTAGGCCTAGAAGAGAACTAGCTCTGATTTACACAGCCATGATTAGCTTCGTGACAAGGCAAAGAGATTAGTCATGATACATAATCATGCGATGCATCAGCATATACCAGTAATCAATCCCAACTAGCTAGGCTCAGGAGAACTAATTCTATCAATGATCAGCTCTGACTGGCTAGGCTCAGGAGAAACATATTTCTAACGTATGGCCAACGATCGATCCCGTTAGCTAGATCCCGATCATAGTCCAAGTAGAGAGTTTTAACAAAAAACTAACATACTTATTTACATAACATTTTTCAATAAGATTCAACATTTAATTTTTGAAAATAAGCAAATATTTTTCTATTAAAAAAATTCATAAAATCATGTAACATAGAGGAACTATCATTTAAAATTTACAAATATATCATGATAACATTGATGAAAAACTGTAGGATTTTAGCATTTGTTTTAATTTTTTTTCAAAAAATAGTAGTGGAATAAAATGATTAATCTAATTAATCAGATATGCTAGTGATCTAATCATCAAAATCCTATATCTAGAATCGTAATATGACATATATGAATGTAAGAAAAGTCTGAAAATAAAAGCAGTAAGTAGTAAATTCTATTTACTACTACTACTACCCTACTTGAGCTTAGAACATAATACCTTCATACGGGTAGTTGATTGCCAAATCAAAACTCGATCGAAAAGGTCTTCTCATCACGATGCAGTCACACACAATATCTGATCTCTATACACTACTACAAAAATGATCTATGGCAGTGCTTACTATAGCAGCGATTTTTGAAACCGCTGCCATAGTACCTACGACAGCGATTTTCATTAACCATTGCTATAGGTCGGATCTATAGCAGCGATTTTTGTAACCGCTGCTATAGGTCCGACATATAGCAGCGGTTAACGAAAATCGTTGCTGTAGGTCGGACCTATAGCAGTTGTTACAAAAAATCGCTGCCATAGATCGATCTATAGCAGCGGTTCATTGTAACCGCTACCATAAGTCGGACCTATAGCAGCGGTTAGTAGGAACCGCTGCTATAATCTGATTTATGGTAGCGGTTAATTATAACCACTGCCATATATTTTTTTTATTTTTTTTTTAAAATATTATATAATTTTAAAATTTAATGTCCATCTTCATCATTCATTATCTAAATAATTATCATTAGAGTATCATCGCAAAAGGTTGCCTCGATCTGATGGCCCTAGCTTTATCGATCAGAAAAATTTGATTTCAACGACTACGAACGATGATGCGATGATCTGATAGATTGAGATATCCGATGGATCCAAAAATCTGCAACGATGATCTCGATGATGTTTGTAGCATATTATCAAAGTTTCACTTCAATCAGATATCGTTATCTTGGTCAATTTAGTATAGATTAGTTTCGACTGTTAAATGATAAACGATTGATCAAAGGACCAAACGGTATCTGATTATGAGATAATTTTTTTATAAATAATTTTGGCTACTATTTTAATCATTTTTTATGATGGTGATTATAAAATTAAACTCGTGAGATGAAGAACGATCTAAAACTATATGTTTTTTAATAACCATTCTGAAATTTTACTAGTTGTTATGCTCGTGCTTTTACAATATCTGCTTAACATGAATAGTTTATATAAAAATAATTTAAATTTTACTAGCATCATTGTATAAAATATTTAAAATTATAACAAAAATCATTTAACTAAAAAATTATCTCATAATTGGATGCCGTTTAACCCTTTGATCACTTATTTCTAATTTAACGGCTGAAATCATTCCGTACTAAATTGACCATGATAACGATATCCGATTGAAGTGAAACTTTGATAGTGTGCTACAAACATCATCAAGATCATCGTTGCATATTTTCGAACCCATCAAAGATCTCCATCTATCAGATCATTGCATTATCGTTGGTGATCATCGAAATCGAATTTTTATGATCGATGAAGCTAGGGCCATCGGATCGAGACGATCTTTTGCGACGACACTCTAATGATAATTATTTAAATAATGAACGATGAAGATGGATATTAAATTTTAAAATTATATAATATTTTAAAAAAATAAAAAAAAATATTTTTCATCTATGGCAGCGGTTATTAAAAATCGCTGCTATAGATCTACAGCAGTGGTTCGATAACCGCTGCCGTAGGTTAGGTTAAAAATTTTTAAATTTTTTCTTCCCTTCTATGCGTGCTCAATCTCTCTCGCTTTCTCTCTCTCCCTCCTCTTCATCGTCGGTGAGGCTTCTCCCCCCCGACCGGCATCGCCCCTCCTCCCCCCGCCGGCGTTGCCCCTCCTCCCGCTCAACTGGCGCTGCCCCTCCTTCCCCATCCCTCTCCGACCCCCATCCTCGGCCGCCCTCCTCACCACCCCCCACCTGGCCCCCCCTCGACCCTCCCTCGGCCCCCAACAAAATCCCTCCTCCGATGAACCCCATCCAACCCTCTCTCGGTCTTCCACAAAATCCTCCCCTCTGACGAACCCCCTCCACCCTCGCTCGGTCCCCCATGAAACCCCACCCCCCTCGTCCCTCCATCCGACCCTCCCTCGATCCCCAGCAAACCCCTCTTCGATGAACCCCCATCCGACCCTCCTTCAACCCTCGTGAAAACCCACCCCCCCCACCACCACCATTCTGACCCTCCTCGTCGAGTGCAAAACCTCCTTCGGCCTCCTCATCACTGTGCACCCTCCCCCTGACCCCCCATCCTCAGCCACCCCTGCTCTCTCTCTTGTTTCTCTTTGTTCCTCTTCTCTATCTCACTATCTTGCTTTTATTTATAAGGTTACCTCTAGTACCGTCCTCCTCCTCTAGCGTCGTTGCCAGCAACCCTCAGAGCTTTCGATGCGACCCGCTCTCTATAGCCGTAGGTATAATTTTTTTTTAATTTTATAGTATTATTTATTAATCATATATATTTATAATAATTTATAAAATATTTATAATAAATATTATAAATATTTATTATAAATATTATAATTATTTGCATGTCGTAGCTTTTGGGCTGTGCCATGGCGGTAGTCTTGGGTCGTATGCCATGTCGGCGGCTGTGGACTAGATCTATCAATGAGTTGGATTTCGGATCGAAATTTGAATATTTCAAATTTAGACCCAATTTTAATTACTGATACCAGATTCGAACCCGAATATCCAATGGATTTGTACTTGAGAGAGGAAGGGAGGGACCCAGCCTCGCTGCCATCATTGGGAGGGAGGGGGTCTGACCTCGCCACCATCATTGGGAGGGAGGGGGTCCGACCTCGCCGCCATCATTGGGAGGAAGGGGTCCAACCTCGTTGGTGAGGGAGATCGAGAGAGGGAGAGTGGAGAGATCGAGAGAGCGAGAGAGGGAGGGAGGGGGTCCGACCTCGTCGGCATCACGGGGAGGGATGGGATCCGACCTTGCCGGTGAGGAAGATCGAGAGAGTGAGAGAGGGAGAGATGGGGTCCGGCCTTACCGATGAGGAAGATCGAGAGATGAAAAAGCTGGGAGGAAGGGGTTCGGCCTCGCCGCCATCGTCGGCGAGAGAGATCGAGAGAGGAAGAGAGGGAGTGATCGAGGGGATGGCATACAGCTGAGTTGGCTCAGATACGCAGCCGAGCTGACTCGAGCCATGATCGAGCTGACTGGGGAAGGACCCTAGCTGGATGTCTCAGACATAAAGCCGATTGTCTCAGACATAAAGCCAGTTTGACTTTCGAGCGAATAGAATTTGATATGTCATGATGTTATATTAATTAATATTCATTAACGTTGCAGGTCATGATGGCATCAAAACATCATCTAGCTTTCACCCCTGTCTCTCAGTGGGTTACACGCAGTTCAACATCCGAGGAGTAGTCGGAGCATACTCCATCCACCTTAGCATCGGTTGCTCAGGGACCTTCACCGATGGTATCTACTCCATCGATAGTTGAGCCTCTATCATTGTAGGCATATGAGTGTACATTTTTATTATATTAGCATAACTTTATTTTTTATATAGTATTTATACACTTATATATTTGTATAATATATTTGCATTATAGGTGTATCATCCAGTCGGATATTTTGCGGTCCCATACGTATGGCACACGTATGGAACCGCCAGCATCAGATGATGGTGCAGTATGATGCAGAGGAGACGACGGTAGGAGAGACCGTGTGGGAGATGCATTCTTTTTTTGGAGTGCTTGTGAGGCGGTCAGACATCATTCCCATAGAGCCCAGAGATTGGCGTTTGATGGATGCCGCCATCAGGAATTGGGTATGAAAGGAGATATGGATAAGTACACGCATCTTAGTTATATTTGATAATAAAATTTTAGCATTTCAGAATAATTTTTATGTTTATTATATTTTCTTATGTTATATATCTATATTTATCAGATAAAATATATAAAAAATAAAAATTTTATTTTTTTAATTATTCAAGATCTATGATAGTGGTTTTACAATCGCTGCCATATCCATGCCAACCATTGTCATTGGTCTGATGCAAATCGTTACACTAGACCTATGACAGTAGTTAAAAAATTGCTGCTATAGATTACCTATGGCAGTGGTTATATAACTGCTGTGATAGGTCGATCTATTGCAGTGGTTTATAAACTGCTGCAATAAACTATCTATGGCAGCGGTTCTAAGAACCGCTGCAACAACCGCTGCCATAGAGCTACGGCGACGATCACAGTAGCAGCGGTTAGAAAATCGCTGCCATAACCTATGGCAGCGATTTTTTTGGCTACGATAGTGGTTACGAACTGCTGTCGTAGCCTTTTTTTGTAGTAGTGATAGATCATCCACACGAGGCTCTTGGTTCTAATTGGCTCTACTGAAGTGCTTGTTTCTCGTTGAAACCTTCAATGGTTGATAGAGATCGATCTCGATGGATCTTCCTCTTCTATTTTTTGGATACTCTAAAAAATTAGTAGGGTACTAGAGAGGATGAGGAAGCTTTTCTAAAAATTTCATGGAGTTATGACACTCACAGCTCATGATCTCTCTTCCCAAATCCTAGGATGAAATCCTAGGGCAGCACTCACCCAGAGCCTTGCACTACACTCTTTCTAGAATTTCTTTCTCAAGAAACTCTAGGTTTTTCTCATTTAGAAAAGGGTGGATCACATAGAGAAGGACTCCTCTTCGGATATGTCACATGCCCCAACTCAAAACCCCTTTTATTTTGTGCCAAAAAGAGTAGAGAACGCATGGGGGGATAAGGATCAGGTGGTTGTCAACTCAAATTCAAACTTTATTTGATTTCAAATTGAAACAACTTGATCTTTATCCAAAAGGGCCATGAACAAGCTGGGCATGAGGCCTTTTGTGCATGGAAAAAATGCTATGAAAAATTTGATTCTCGTGGAGAAGTGTGTGCGCAAGTTAAGGTCAAAGGCACGGAGAAAAGTTTAGTCAAACTAGACTTTAAAATCCTTATCCAATTAAGCCCCAACCCAAACCAATTTGAGTAGGCTTAATTAGACCAGAATAAACTAACTAAGTTGGATTTAAATAAACTTAATTAAATTTTAATTAAATAAAAAATTAATTAAGTTCAAGTTTTGATCAATTTAGGGAATAAACTTTCTTGACGATTAGGTCATCTTTTAACCCAATCGGATCAAACTCAATTAAATCCAATTTAATTAGACTTGATCCAAAACTCATCACTCAATTAAATTGAGTTAATTAGTAATCAAATCACTAATTAATCCTCCTATAAACATAAAGTCCCAATTTAGTGGATGTCTGGGTAATAGAGTTTTATTTATATGAAATTCTTGATCAAAGAGTCTCAAACCAGTAGGACTCTTGATCCCAATATCCCAAACTAATAGAACTTGTGATCACAGAGTCTTAGACCAGTAGGACACTTAATCATAAAGTCCTAGACAAGTAGGACTCAAAGTCCCAATACAGTAAGACTTTTGATCATAGAGTTCCAGTCCAATAGGACTCTTGATCATAGAGTCCTAATCTAGTGAAACTCAACATCAGCCATCAGATCAGATAGAAATCTCTAATATGTGTGACCCCATAGATTCGAATCTAAGTCGGTAGTATAGGAACCAATTCCTATACCAATTGATATGACCATCTAGCAATGATTCTCGATATTTGGATAGATCAAATATATAGTCGCAATCGCAACATTCATAACCTACTCGAATATAATTATCGTATAATTTATTCCTTTGATCTCTATGTTTAGGTGACTCCGAGTTAAATTACCAACTCTGAAAAGTATATCCATATTGTGTCTCAACGCAATCAGTCCTTTGACTCCTCATAAGAACTACCCTAGCTAAAACTTTGCTAAATTGAAACACAACTCAATACAACTCTTGAATTTTGGAGTGATCAATCCCATCTTGATTTACATACCAACTCCTCAAGTACTTGACCGTGCTTAGAAATCTTTCATCACTAAATTATTCAGATAGTTCGGCACCAAAGCACAGTGAGTTACTTGAAAGTTACCATGATGATCTTAGGTTAGAGGGATACTTATATCCATATTTCTTTGGAATAAATTTTGATAGCAGAATGCTCCAAAGTTAGTCATGTTTAGTATAGATGTACCCCTATATCTTACCTGCATGCCATACCAATATCTCCATACTCTTTGGTTAAGAGGATAATCAATCTATATAGCACATAATGACTTACACTCGATAAATATTGTCATCCTTGGTAACAACATATCATTTGATCATGAACAGATTTAAGAACTAAATGATAAATTCTTCTTTATCGATTCTAAATAGTCCTAAGAACTTCATCACAATACAGAAGTTTATTAGAAGATGCAAAAAATTTATAATAAAAAAGTAAAAATAATAATTTATTTATTTATAATTCATATATAATTATAAGAAATAGCTCAATCGTCAATAGACTGATGATCTATTTTGGAATATAATTTTTAATAGACTCTTACTTGGACTAAAGCCAATCGGTATAGTGTCTAATACCTATCTTCGACTTATGATCATTGAGTTTCTTTACTATAACAACTTTAGTGAATGGGTTGGCCAGTTTTTCTTTTCATCGATCTTCTAAAAATTGACATTCGCTCGATCCACGATCTTTCGAACAAGATGGTAGCAATGTAGAATGTGCTTCATCCATTGGTGTGCCTTCAGTTTTTTCGTCTGAGCAATAACTCTAGAGCTGTCGTAGTAAAGTAGAACTGGAGCATCAAAGAAAGGTGCCACTATGAGCTTGGTAATAAATTTTTCTCAGCCAAAGCTTCTTTGACAGCATCTGATGCGGCGACATACTTCACCTCGCATACTGAGTTAACCATAGTATACTACTTGAAACTTTTCTAGCAGACAACTTCACCATTAAAGGTAAATACATACCCCAACATACTTTTGTTATCATCATGATTAGATTGAAAACTGAAGTTTATAAATCCCATAAGTTTCAAATCTGATTTATCATAAACAAGCCACTGGTCCTTAGTATTTCTCAAATGCTTAAGGATGGTTTTAATAACCTTCCAGTAATTCTCTCATGGATTAGATTAGTGATAGGGACGCGGTGCTGTCGTTGAGACACCGTGTTTATCAGTTTAATCTGACTTCTTAAAATTATTGAAAAAAACGTAAATAGTAGTGAGTCGGGTCGAATCCACAGGAAAGGTAGTGTTTTTAGATTTGAAATCTTTGATTTTTTTTTAGAAAAAAAAATAATTTGAATTTTGAAATAAAAATTGAAGTCGGAAGATTGAAAATAAAAATTAAAAAATGCAGGAATTTAAATTTGGTACTAAGATCTACTAGTTAGATCTTAGCATCTACTTGCAAAGCAATAATTTAAAGTGCAAAAATTAAATTACAATAAAAATAAAAAGCAAGAAATTAAAATATAAAAATTTTTATTAACTAAAATTTCAGAATTTAAATACATAAAATTTAAAAAGAAAAGATAATAAAATAGCCTGATCTCTGATCTTGGATCGGCATTGGCAGAAAGATGGTGTAGAAGCTCGGCTCTTCTTCTTAGCATCCGTTGCTTCGAAGCAGCCTTTAACCCATAGCCTGGCTTCGCCCTATACCAAAGCTTCACCTTGATCGGAGATATCAATTTTTGATGGCCTGGGGTCCTTTTTATAGAGCTAGGAGGGCTGAATATTTTTTCTAAAGGCAATATGGGACTAATAGCCTTTGTAATCGTAAAAATATAAAGAAATTCGGATAAAATTTCAATCAAAATAGCTCTAATATGACTCTGCTAAATATGATAAAATTCAGCCGTTCAACAGAAATCCAACGGTCCAAAAATCATCAAAATCGGATGCAGATCGATCGGGTCGGATTAAATTCTGGCCATTGGATCGCGCTTGATCGAGGAAATCTGGCCGCAAATCGTGCTTCGGGAGTCTTGATCACCGCCGGCAGCGTTCTGGACCGTCGGATCATCGCCTGGATCGAGCGCTGCCGTCCGATGGTGATCCGCGTGATGTTTGTATCTGAATAAAATTCGGAAGCAACCACAGCCGTCCGATCCTGACCGCAAACAACCACATCCGTCCGATCGCGCAGTTACTATTCCCATGGACCGCGTGGACCGGCCGCACCGCACACCGCAACCAATCAGCGCCGCTGTTGTCGGACGAAAAGACTGAATTACCCTTGTGAGCCGTGATAAATTTCTGTAGACCCTTAAGGGGTCTAGGTCCACCACGTGGCAATCTCTGATTCGCCGGAATTTGCTGAGCTGGCGGTCCACGCCTGAATCGTGGACCGGCTGATGGCTTCAACGGCTGAGTCAGCTTGATGGCTCGGCTTGGCTTGGTGGCTCGGCTTGCGGAGCCGGCTGAGCCGTTTTCTTTTTTTATTTAATTTTTATTTATTTTATATTTTTTAAAAATTCATATCTTTTTCATTTTAGCTCCGTTTTACTTGAAATTTATTTCATTGTGATCAGAAAAATGAGCTCTTTCTATTGATAATAAAATTTTATTTTTTAATTTTTATTAATTTTTATTATTTTTTAATTAATTTTTTAATTAATAAAAATATGAATTTTTCAAAAATTATATATAAATTGATTATTAATTCTTAAAAATTAATATCAATTAATTGATAAATTAATACTTTTATTGGTGAATTTATGATGCTTATCAATTAGTATTTACTCACTATCCTTAGTGAGTATGCCACATCTGATCTCGTACATGTCATAGCATATAAGATAGAATCTACTATCGAAGCATATGAAATTCTACTCTTATGTTCTCTTTCTTGAGGTGTTGTCGGATAATCCCTCTTCGAGAGAAAAATTTTATGGTCCATCGAGAGATAGCCCTTCTTGAAATTCTTCATGCTGAACCATTTTAGCATAGTTTCTATATAAGTAGACTAGGACAATCCAAGCAACCTCTTAGATCTATCTCTATAGATCTTCATTCCTAGGATCTTGGAAGCTTCTCTCAGATCTTTCATGGAGAACTGAGATGATAGCCAAATCTTTATCCTCTGTAATGCAAGGACATCATTTCTGATTAAGAGAATGCCATCTACATACAATACAAAAAATACAACTACTAGACCATTGGCCCATTTGTATATGCAGGACTCTTCTTTATTCTTAACGAAGCTATATATTTTGATCATCCTATCAAAATGTATGTTCTAACTCCAAGATACCTGTTTTAATTTATAAATGGACTTTTGAAGCTTACACACCTTAGACTTATCTATGGATATGAATCTCTCAAGTTGTATCATATACACATTTGTCCAGCTCTTCATTTAGAAAAGCTATCTTCACATTCGTCTATCAGATTTCATAGTCCAAATGGACAGCTATCGCAAGCATAATTCGAATGGACTTGAGGATTGCCACAGAAAAAAAAATCTCATTATAGTCTATACCATAACATTGATAATATCTTTTGGCAATCAGATGAATCTTATAGATCTCCATCTTTTTGTCTGCATCCCTCTTTCTTTTGAAGACCCACTTACACCTTATGGATTTTATTTCTTCAAGTAGATTAACTAATATTCATACATCATTGATCTTTATGGACTTTATTTCGAATTTCATGGCTTCAAGCCATTTCTCAAAATCGGATCTCTATATTGCATCAATGTAGATGATTGGATCCTTATTATTTTCATCAAGTTCGATAGGATCTTCATTTCGGATAAAAAAATCATTGTATCTATCTAGCTGACATGGTACTCTACCAGATCATCTTAAGAGTATAGGTATATTGGATTCCAGGTTTGATCTAATCAAATTTGGTTTAGGTTT
The DNA here is from genome assembly GCA_006176705.1 of Cocos nucifera. NCBI lineage: Eukaryota > Viridiplantae > Streptophyta > Magnoliopsida > Arecales > Arecaceae > Cocos > Cocos nucifera. Next base: position 75,064 of record QRFJ01002544.1, on the reverse strand, counting down.
AGCTATTTGTGTCAGTTTTTTCACCTATCGAACTTTCTCAAGTTCGATCTTAGAAGTATTAGTTTTTTCACCATGGAACTTCTTTTCTAAAAAGATTGCTTTAAGACTGACAAATACTTTTTATTCATCAGTGAGATAGAAATAATATCCTTTGATTTTTTTAGGTATCCTATAAAAATGCACTTGTTAGACTTAGGTCCAAGCTTGTCCATCATTAAACGTTTGATATAAGTCAGTCAACCCCAAATCCTAAGATACAAGAATACTGGCTTACGTTCTATCCATATCTTATATGATATTTTAGCCACAGACTTACTCGAAATTCTATTTAGAATATAATAAGCCAACTCAAGTGCATATCTCTAGAAGGAGATCATGAAGGAACTGTAGGATTGGCCTGATTGGATCAGGTTAAGTAGCAAAATTTTTATTTTTTTTTGCTGATCTGATCAAATATGAGAGTTCTCAGATCTGATAATTAAAATTCAAAACTAAAAACTAAAATTATAGGTATTCGAAATACTACCTTTCGAGCAAATGTTTTGCTCGTAGCGATGATCTGATGCTGTCTCGAGATCCAACTTGAGCTATGCACATGCCCAACCTCTACCTGTGTCTACTCAAATCAAATCTAGAGGTCTTCTTCTTCTTTATTTGATCTCTAAAAATTAGAATCTAGATCTTTTTGGCGTGCCTTCAATTTGATCTTCGCCAGCAATCCAATCGACACATGATCGAAGACTTCTTGACATGGTCTTGCACTAACAGCACCTCGGAATGCTTAATGGGCCCAACTCTTAGGAGTAGAAGAGAGAGATCAGATGAGGAAAAGGAGGCATGGAGAAGAGGAGCAGAGTCTAGACATGGAATCTAGAATTGTCAAATCTTTTGGCCAAGTCCCTATTTATAGACAAAATAAAGTACCTTAAAGTCCTAAGGCTTTAAGCAATTGACTGGGTCAATTTACTTAAAGCAGAAGGACTCTCCCTAAGCCTCCACGCCCCCTTCTAATTTCTCATGGATTTTTGTTGCACAAATTCTCATGAAAAAGTGTGCCACATTATCTGGATAATGGTGTTGGCGCAGAGAATAAAATCTCTCTAGAGTTTGAACTATTTCAAACTCATTTTGATCCATTCAAATTAATTTGAATGGGCAACCTCCCAACTTCCTTAAGCTTATCCATAAGGGGCACACGCTAGAGATCGGCATGCACCCTTCTCTCTCTCAGAAACTACCTAGGGTGCATGCCCCAAGAGAAACTCCAGGGGGTGCATGCCCCTTATCCCTTCTTTCTTGCAAAGACCAAGACAAAGTTGGGTTGTCCTGAAGCTCCTCATCTAAGTGCAGGACAAGGCCTAATCTGATCAGGACAAGGTTCAGTCAGACTAAGATAAATCCATATAGAATTTTTGGATGAGTCAAATCTGATTTAACTGAATCCAAATTAATCAGAAAATCCATAGAAGAAGAAAGTTAGATCCAATCATGTGCTAGCACGATTTTCTTGAACCTAATTGGATCGATCTAATTTAAATCAATTGGATCATGTGAGTCTAATTAATGACATCCAGATCCAAACTCTTATTTATATGATCCAATTAGGTTCAATTCTATATGGTAATGGGATATGTTGTGATCTCCATTATTGACATCATCGAAACATCATTCGATGGATTAGAACTCTTTCTGATTCATCCAATTAGAATCGTCGATCATCAAGATAATTCTAATTGATCTCAAAATCCACCCCTGATACTTAGCAGTGTATGATGATAATCTATCAGAACTAAATACGAGCCTCTTAATGCATCCATCTATGTGATTAGATTCTTCTATCATGAGCCTCGATAGAATCTAGGTCAAGATGAAGTCATCAGATCCGATACCTATTATATGATTAAATCACTTAATTCGAGTCCGATGTAAAATTCTGATAGAAACTTCTTTCTAATATTTTATACTACCATGGTCATGAACTTTAAGACTCAATCTCATGATCATCATAGGACTACTCTATCGAGATTGATAGATCCCATCTTGGTGCGATCCAATTTTCATAATGAACATGCTATAGCCAACATACATCTCAAGATTTCAAATGGCTAGGAGATCAAGTTATGGTATAGTCAAACTATAACACCCTCAAGGTGAACTAGCGATGCACCTCAGATCAAAGAACCAAATACACAACTGCAGCATCGAGTTAGTCATCGATGAGAAGGTAGACTCTCTTATGACTACTTGAGATGGTCACACTCAGTATTCTTATTCTCAACAAGTACTTATACTCTCATTTTGGTATCTCTATATCGTAGATTTAAGATTCATCTATCCTAAGAAAGTGATCGTATATCAATTTTCTAGATTGATCATAATTCTCGTGATGATCCTACGATCGAGAGTAGTTTATGAGTTAATTATGATGACACATATCTTAAATTCTCAACTCTTGAGAATGCATATTATCATACCCATTAACCCAATGGATGTATTATAGATATTTAGCACATAAATATGATAGAAAAAATAATTTATTTTATTAATTATAAATTAAAATTATAAAAATATCCTTAGAAAGTATTTACAAGTGTTGGCCAATTTGGCTTCTAGGGCACATATCTAATAGATTGGTAGACTGGTAAAGCCCATCATGGATCGAACCATGTCCAACATGGTCTGATCCCTTCTTTCATACTTTCTATTATATTGTGATGCTCTAGAAAGAGTTCATTGGGAGAAAATCCCATTCTTCCCAGGATATGTCAAAAACTCACTAAAAAGGTTCTCACTCCCTCGATTGAATTGAAGAGTTTTAATACTCTTTCTAATTTTTTTCTACCTTATTATGGAATAGTTTGAATATTTCAAATGATTAGGACTTGTGTTTCATCAAATAAACATACCCAAACCTCGATAGATCATCAGTGAAAGTGATAAAGTAGAAATATTCACCTCTAACATTTGAACTTATAGGTCTACATACATCAGTATGTACTAGACCCAGAAGTTCATTGGCTCGCTCACCTTTTTCAATAAAAGATGACTTGATCATCTTCCGAAGAAGATAGGACTCACAGATTGAAAGTGATTCATAATCATTGACTTCGAGGATTCCTTCTTAAGTCAACCTGCATGTTTATTCTATTCTTGTTAATGTGATCTAGCCTACAGTGCCAAAAGTAGATTTCAGACACATCATTTACTCTAAGATGTTTACCAAAGAATTGAACCATGTTAATAGATTGTGATATAAAATAAATTTTGCTATTCAATTATCCAACAAAAATCGTAACACCATTCAACATGATATTATAAATTTTTTTTATTAAAAATTTGTAACTATTTTTGATCAGAAGACCTATAGAGATAATATTCAATAAAAAAACTTAGATAATAGTAACATTCACTCAAAACAACAATATGAGAATTGAATATAAGATTTATGATTCCTAAAGCTAGAACTGAAACTTATCTTCCATCTCCAACATTCAAAAATCTTTCATATTTTTTAAATCTTCTAGTGACCTGTAAACCCTATAATAAATTGTAAATATGATAAAGACTTCTGATATCTAATACCTAGGTAGTAGTATCATATATCAAGAAATTATAAGGAGTTAATATATAATTATCTTGTCTAGCAACTGCTTGCTTCTTCCTCGGCCTATTTGGATCCAAGAAGGCAATCTACCGAGGATAATTCCTCTTCCAGTGTCTTAGCTTCTTACAATAGAAGCACACTGCCTAGCTCTAGTTGGGCTTGGGCATTTTGGTCTAATCTTGTGCAGATGTCCCAGCATGCTACTGCACCTTCTTATTTTTTTTCTTCTTGTTCTTCTTTCCTTTCTTAAAGGATCGACGACTAGAAGAAGACCCTCCCATTATATTCATTGGCTTCTTGTAGAGCTGGTGATCCTTTTCAAAGTTTTACAGCAATCCTAGCAAACCGTGATAGTTGATTGCAGGCTTTATCATTCTAAAATGAGTAAGAAGAGAAAGAACTTAGGCAAAGAGTTCAAAATAGCATCTTTTCCAAGCTGCTCATGCAAAGAAAAGCCGAGCTTGCTAAGGCATTCAATCATTTCGATCATGTGTAATACATGATCAGTGACTAATGCCCTATCTCTCATATGGACATTAAAAATGGCACAACTAATCTTGTACCTCTCAACATCATCAGGCATATCAAAAAACTCATTCAATATTTGAAGCATGTCCTATGGCTGAGCATTCTCAAATTTCTGGTTGAACTTATCGCTCATAACCTCCAACATGATACAACGAATGGTGGTATAGTCGTTGAGCCATTTTTGATAAGTATCTTAAATCGTTCCTCTCAAGTTCGAAACTGACTCCTCGAGTGCCGAATTTATCAAGATGCATAGAATCTATTCATGCTCCAGGACTGTTTTCAACTTACGATACCAGCTATTGAAGTTGGATCCCGTTAATTTGTATCATTGTCCAACAATGATCGGAGTGACAAGATAGTGACCATAACTACATAAAAAGAAAAATCAAAATCTAATTAGTATATAAATTATTAAGCCTAAAGATTTGAACTTTAGTCTAAAGATTTTTCTACTATTTTATACGAATTGGTAGTCTTTATCTTCAATTCAAAAAAATATCTTAATTTCTTAGTAGGTACTAGAATCTTCATAGACTACACACAAATCCGACTTTGGTCGGTCAACCCATATGCATCTATGGATAGGTTCTTAACTAATTATTTCTCTAAATAATTTTTAGTAATTTAATTTTATCCTAGAAGCCTAACAGTAGGCTTGGCCTCCATTGAAAAGATTTGGTTAGGTCTAACTATTAACATGACCATATTTGGTGCATCTAGCCAATGAATGATTATGCCTGATTTTGGTCGGCCAACCTAACTACCATTAAAAAGATATGACCAAATCATCATATTATGAATGATAATTCCATTAGTCAATGAGCACCAAGCTTTTGGACGTTCAATAATTATTAAACTAATGGATTCATTATCTCTCAACTTAATAGGAAGCTATGATCTAGTTATTAGTTTGACTATTTTATTTTTTAGAATTTAATAATTTTAAAAAAATTGATTAACTCATTTTAAGAGAAGAGAGAAGATTAACCAGCTAATCATAATTCTTTCACTGACTTTACTAAGTCAAATCAAAGAAGACCTGATATAAGCTGATCTTAAGGGCACCTAAATCAGTCACATTAATTTATCTAATTAGCATGGATGAGCTCGAATGATCAAATGATTTAATCAAAATCTAATTCACCATGTTGGCTAGGTAAGTGAGATCAGTAGAAGGGATATGTCATTAACCCATCAAAGATCGAATCAATACAAATAGCTTCCAATTAAAAAGCACCGGTCTAGACTGCCATACTTATCTTAGATATCAACTAGTTAAATAATTTTAATTTGATCTACCTAGTAATTTCGAGCTCAACCATAGAGTCATGAATCAAGTCTATTTGGTTCTTATTAAAGATATGGACTTGACCAACTACAACTATTATAATTGAATCTAGAGAGTCCTTGATCTAATTTAAATCAATACTTGATTAGATTTGATCAATTACTCTCATTAAGTCCATTATTTAATCTAACCTTAGGTCTAATCCAATTAATGAATCTAATTCTTCTAACCCAATAATCCAAATTTTATGCTTTTGTCTTAGAATCTTTAATTCATAATTCTAGATCATAATTAATAATTTTTAATTTTTAATTAAGTTTTGAGCTAATGGATTGGGGTTTGGTATTTTAAAAATAATTTTTAAATTTTATAAAAAAAAATTATAATCTAGTACTGTCCACTAAATGGGTCGACTTATTTCAAAACTAGGTCGACTTATTTCAAAAATAGGTCGGCTTATTTCATAAATAGTTACTAGTTATAGGTTTGAATCTAAATTTATATACTATACATAAAATAAAATCATGAATCTACTTTAGATCTAATCTAAATATATTCATGATTAAAAATTTAGATTAAAATAATTTTAATAAGCTCTTATCACTTTTCATTTTCATGGGATATAATCATAGCAGCATCCCTATCGCCATAGGAGAATCCTATCGAATGGAAGGAGAAGGCCTTTAAACCATATTTTTCTCCTATGATCGAACAGCCATGGCAACCAACCAAATCCAATTACTTGCTACTCGAAAAATAAACATATCTAATATACTACTTTTTAGATTTTTAAAAGCATATATATTACATTAAACTACCTGATACCATTGATGGAAAACTGTAGCATTTCTAGCATTCATTTCAAAAATTTTTTTCAAAAAATAGCAGTGGAATAAAATGATAATCTAATTAATTAGATATGCTAGTAATCTAATCATCAAAACCCTATATCTAGGATCATAATATGACATATATTCATGTAAGAAAAATTTGAAAATAAAAACAGTAAGTAGTAAATCCTATTTACTACTACTATCCTACTTATGTTCAAAATACAATACCTTCATGTAGATAGTCGATCGCCATAATTGAAACTCGATTGGAGAGGTCCTCTCATCGTGATGCAGCCACATATAATATCTGGCCTCTATAGATCATCCACATAAAGCTCCTGATTTCGTTCGGCTTTATTGTAGTGCTAGCTCTTCGTCGGAATCTTCGATGGCTGATGAAGATTAATCTTTCTCTTCTAATTTTTTAAATACTCTAAAAAATCAGTAGAGGTACTAAGGAGAGGATGAGAAAGCTCTTCTAAAAATTTTATGAAGTTATGATACTCACAGCTCACGATCTCTCTTTTCGAACCCTAGGATGAAATCCTAGGGCAGCACTCATCTAGAATCCTGTGCTACACTCTTTCTAGAATTTATCTCTCAGGAGACTCTCAATTTTTCTTATATAGAAAAAGGGTGGATCATGTGGAGAAGGACTCCTCTTCAAATATGTCGCATACCCTAACTCAAAACCCCTTTTATTTTGTGCCAAAAAGAGTTGAGAACGTGTGGGATAAAGATCAGGTGGTTGTCAACTCAAACTCAAACTCAAACTTTATTTGATTTCATATTGAAACAACCTGATCTTTATCCAAAAGGGGCATGAACAAGCTAGAAGTGAGGTCCTTTGTGCATGGAAAAAAAGCTATGAGAAATCTGATTCTCGTGGAGAAGTATGGGTGCAAGTCAAGATCAAAGGTGTAGGGAAAGTCTAGTTAAACTAGACTTCAAAATCCTTATCCAATTAAGCTCTAACCCAAACCAATTTGGATATACCTAATTAGATCGAAATAAATCTAACTAAATTAGATTTAAATAAACTTAATTAAATCCTAATTAAATTAGAAATTAGTTAAGTTCAACCCCTGATCAAATTAGGGAACAAACTTTCTCGACGATTAGGTTATCTCATAACCTAATCGGGTCAAACCCAATTGAATCCAATTCAATTAGACTTGATCCAAAATTTATCATTGAATTAAATTAAGTTAATTAGTAATCAAATCACTAATTAATCCTTCCATAAATATAGAGTTTCAATCTAGTAGGTGCCTGGGCAATAGAGTCCCATCTTTATGAAACTCTTGATCAGAGAGTCCTAAATCAGTAGGACTCTTGACCTTAGTTTTTCAAACTAATAGAACTCATGACCATAGAGTTCTAGACTAGTAGGATTCTTGATTATAGAATTTCATATAAGTAGAACTTAGAGTTTCAATATAGTAGGACTCTTGATCATAGAGTTTCAATCCAATAGGACTCTTGATCATCATAGAGTCCTAGTCCAGTGGAACGCAACATCAACCATCAGATCAGGTAGGAACCTCTAATGTATATGACCTCATAGATTCAAATCTAAGTTGGTAGTACAAAAATTAATTTCTGTAACAATCGATATGACCATTTAGTAATGGTACCCAATATCCAGATAGGTCAAATAGTCGTAATTGTAACATTTAGAACATACTCAAATATGGTTACCATATAATTCATCCCTTTGACCTCTGTGTTTAGAATGATTTAAAGTTAAACTATCAACTCAAAAAAATACATTCATATTATATCTCAATGCAATCAGTCCTGACTCCTCATAAGGATTATCCTGATCAAGACTTTGCTAAATTGAAACATAACTCAACACAACTCCTGAAACTCAGAGTGGTTGATCCTTTCTTGATTCATACACCGACTCCTCAAGTACTTGACTATACTTAGAAGCCTTCCATCATTGAATTAAAAATTCAGATAGTATGGCACCAAAGTATATGAGTTGCTTGAAAGTCACCATGGTGATCTTAGGTCGGAAGGACACTTACACCCGTATTCTTTCAGAGCAAGTCTTGATAGCAGAAAGCTTCAGAGTTGATCACGTTCAGTGCAAATATATCCCTACATCTCATCTACATGCCATACCAGTATGTCCATACTCTTTGATTAAGAGGACAACCAATCCGTATGGAATATAATGATCTACAATCGATAAACATTGTAATTCTTAGTAACAACGTATCATTTGATCGTGAACAGATCTAAAGTCTGAACGATAAATCCTTCTTTATCAATTCTAAATAGTACTAAGAACTTTTTCACCGCATAAGAGTTCATTAGAAGATATAAAGAATTTATGATAAAAAAGCTAAAATAATGATTTATTCATATATAATTCATATACAATTATAAGAAATAGTTCAACTATCAACAGGCTGATAATTGATTTTGGGACACAATTTTCAACAAATATTATGCTTGATCCTAAATTTTGAAATTTAATTTGCACATAAGACACATACTTTTTCAAACTTTAATTTTCTAAATATTTCAATAATTTTCAAAGAATTTAGAAATTTATGAACATTCCAGAGATAAGTAGAACTTATAGATATTCGAATCAAAAAATGGTAAGTGATTCAATCCCTAAATTTGGTACTCCTTTGGCGATGAAGGCTCTAATCAAATAAATTAATGAAGTTATTAGTCTTCAATTGAGGAAATTGGATGAAAAGAGAAAGAGAAATTCGGTTTAGCCTTGGTCTAGGTCAGGATTTGGGTCGGTTCATAGATCAAATCTATAAGATTTAGGTTGATCTAAACATAATCGGATTGGGGTTAGATTTATAAGATGGATTTGAGAGATTGAATCCATCTCCTCTCTCTCACTCTTTACTTCTCTCTTTCTCTCTCTTCACTTCTCTTTCCACTCTCTTTCTCTCTCCTCTTTCCTCTCTCTTCTTTTTTCACTTTCTTTCTCTCTGTTCTCTTTCCTCTCTCTCTCTCTCTCTCTCTCTCTCTCTCTCTCTCTCTCTCTTTCTCTTTTCTCTAGCCAAAATAGAGCCCTCCCATGGCTCTTGAAAACCAAGGAAGGGAGGAGGTGGTGGCGCAACTCGGACTGTCAGAGGGGGAGGAGTGGTGGTGCAGTCGGAGTGGCCGGCAATGATCCGATTAGGAGAAAAAATAGAAAAAAGAGGGAGAGGTACCACCCCTGGCTACCTTAGTGGCAGCACTCTCGATCGAGGAAGAAACAAGGGGTGGAGGGTAGGGGCTCATCGGAGGTGGTGGTGGAGATGGGTTGTGGTCGATGTTGGAGGATTCCAGTGGCAAAAAGGGCGATGGCTCAAGGGTTAAAACAGAGCATAGGGAGAAACAAAAGAGGAGGTTTGAGCGGCACGGAGGTTGATAATAACGCCTCGATGATTGCCAAAGATGAGAAAGGAAGGGAGAGGAGGTGGAGATGGGTTTGATGAAGGATTCAAACGAGCGAGGTGGGGTTAAATAGAGTGAATTTAGAGAGGATAGGCTCGATTCGACGATGGCCATTTGATGGTTACCGACAACCTGAGCTGGCCAGTGGCTGTTGGCACTAGCCCGTGGTGGCTACAATAGCCATGATTTCTGGCCTAACCACCCCCCCACCCCACAATAGAAGATCGGTAGGAAATCGTGATTCCCTTGCTTTGTCTGTAAATTTTTTTTTTTAAAATTTTTTTTGGGTGAAATCGATTTGGCTTGCCGATTTCAATCCAAAATGGTACAATTGAGCCAGATAACACATTTATGTGAGGACTTGCGCAAGCGTGTATTTAGTCTAACATCGATTATTCACTGAAAATATCTTGGATACTTATACAGGATCAGAAAACTCAAATAATACCTTATAGCTAATCTTTTTAGATGAGGTCTTGAGTTATTATAAATAGCATCAGAGCTGACCTAGCCCATAACCATATGGACTAGGGGATACTATAGCAAGAGTTCATTGGACTGACTATGGGTTGATCATGGTATTTGTAAATGAAAGTATGAATTTAGATCCTTAGTCTAGTTAGGACGTCAGGGCTTAAAGGGAGGGAGTATGTGAGGACTTATGCAGATATATATTTAGTCCAATATCGATTATTTGCTGAAAAGATTTTGGGTACTTATATAGGACCAGGAAATCCAAATAATACCTTCTGACTAATCTTTTTAGATGAGGTTCTGATTTGTTACACTCTCTGTCTATTTTTGGATTTGAATCTGTTTGTCCTTATAGGGAACTTTGCTTTTGTATAGCTTCATCCATTTTTTGTCTTACCATTGGGTTCTTTTGTTGTTGTTTAGGCCAAACAATTATCTAAGGCCACTATTTTGGTTTGTTCTCGTTATATTCTCCTCTGACTTCTTATTAATATACTTTGATTTTCTCAAAAAAGAAAGCTTCTTGAAAATATAAGTTTCAAGGGAAATTCTTTCTATACCGCCTATGTTGATTAGCTCTCGCATGGGATCGAAGCAAAAAATATTTTTTTTTGAATGCCGTGCTCTCTGGTCCCATGCGAGAGCTAATTATCATGGGTGGTATCTATGAAGTTACACCACCAACGGTGTAAAAAATATTTTCTAAGTTCTAAAAGAAATTCTTAGATGCCCAGATCCAAGCTCATGCCTGACCCAGCCTTAGGCCTAACTAGACCTTGAAAGAGAACTTGGCGCTTTTCCAGTGACACATTCAGCTCAATGGAACCGGCGTGCCATACCAAACAGATGTGTAGGCTTGCCGCATGTTAGATTGATCAATGGAGCTTCATTCATATGTTTTGGCAGTGAACTCATTTGGTATATTGTGCTGGCAACCGCAAAATCTCTACAAAGCTAAAAAGCATAATTTGAAATAGCAAAACAAAAAGGAATAATTTTAATTAATTAAAGGTTATCATATTAAAGAGAAAAAATGAGATATCTTGTGTAATGGCAAGAATATATTGAACATATATCGATATGGGGCTGAATCCGCTCGCCTTACCAAACACCAATGACTCCAAGGACGTATTTAGTTAGAGGAAGTTGAGGCTTAAAATAGAAATGAAAATGGATAACTTTCGTTCTAACTATTTGGTTTAAAAAAATTTTATTCTATTTTTGATTTCGAAGTAAAAATGATCTAATTTTTTTAAAATTTAATTTCTATTATCCTCTAAAGATTTAAATCTTTCATTCTAATTTTAATTCTAATTAAAAATTAAATATTTTAAAAAATATAATCATTCTGATTTTTATTCTATCTATTTTAATTAAAATTTTGATTTCCATCTCAGCAGCAAAAAAAAAATCCTCCAAATTCTCAACATGGCTCTCCGCTGGTAGCCCAGCTTATATAGCTTGACCATCAACCAGCCATCCTATCTTGCACTTGATGTTAAAGCGACACTTGCCAAGCGTGCATTGGGATGGACCTGAGCCGTATATGTTGGGTGAACTTGCACCATGAGTTGAGCTTGGGCGCAAATGTTTCCAAATACCGCTGAGGCACAAACAAAATAAAAATTGATAGGATTTTATTTTGATAAATAAAAATTTATTAAATCATTTTAGCATAAGAACAATCATGAGAATCAAAAAAATAAAATGACTAATAATAACGAAGGGAAACGCGACAAGAACATCCACGATGAGAATTTATAGGCTTCGGTGACTCCGCTTTCCGTGCATTCTTTAAACTTTTTGACCGCAATCAATCAAGGGGTCAATAATTTCTCAAATTAACGAATGTTTCCACCGTGCATCACGTAGCCTTTTCCCTTTTGACTACGACCTGGTGTGTAGGTGAAGGCGCTCCATGTCACTTTTGAAAGCCATGATGAGTTCGCCATTAAACCAATGCTTGGAAGCAAGTTCACTAATCCAAGTCAATTACCCACCTAACATCCATCTCCTGGGAGCCACTTCCACTCATGCATGTATCGCACTTCAAATCGTCCCTGCCAAGCTATCTTATCTAATTGGCACTTTAGATTTAAAATTAAAATATTATATCTTTTCAAGTCAAAATACGAGACTTTCTCCTGTTAGCGCTGCTTGCACCAAGAGGACGCACCACAGTCTAAAAATGAGAGGCCGTGATTATATGACCTGCTTATATCCGCCACATTTAGAGTCTCGTCCAAAAAAAAAAAAAAAAAAACAGTTGAAAAATATTATTTAAATTTTTTAATATATAAAATCTATTCAGTACATAAACACATACTTACAATATTATTATCTTCATCTATTCTTAAAATTATTTTCCATATTATGAAACTTAAAACTAAAATTTTTTATTTTTAACATTAAAAAAAATAGAAAATTTATATTTTTCACTACTATCATGTCCATTCATACAAGCACGCACAAATGGGCATGCACATGCATGATGCTCAACTTCCATACACCATAAACCAAGCTTGTCATGATGCGATCAATTTGTCATCATTCATTAAATAATCCAAACTGCAAAGTTTATATTTGCGATTAACTTGAATAATCCAAAGTGTATATTCACAAGATTGATTTAGCAAAGCTTGTAGTCCTGAGGTTACCCAAGATGGTAAACGATTGATGCACATGAGCTACAATATAGTATCACACAAGCTCGCTAAAACACAATCAGGTAATCCGTTTCTTAAGTAACTCAATACAAACAAGAACGGATAATAAGTGGATTCGGTATTGCCGTCGGACAAAAGATTAAGACTCTCACCCGCCAAGATGATCGGCGGTGATGGGCTGGAAGACATGATCAGGATCCGACTCCAAAGCGTCGGCCAACTCCGGCCATATAAACGTCGACACGAGCCAACCGCCATCCTCCTTTCCACTTGAAACCAAGTTCACATAGCCAGCTCCAATCTGATCCAGTGTCGAATAAAACATGCCAAGAGACGGCCGGCCAAACCCGAAGTCCACGGCCATCACGGGCATATTGTGGCAAGATGACACCACGAGCGCCGGCCCCCCAAGTCCCAGCAAAATCTCCGGCAGCATCATCGCCGGCCGGTGGCACTCGATCCAGTCGACCAAATCCAAGAAATGACCATCGGTAGCAGCCTCTCCGATTGCACCAGAAACGATCCCTGCCACATGTGATAACGGCCGATGCTTCAATTCTCGTGCGCTTTCTTCTCCGACGGCGATCGACACGACGTTGCCGACATAATTCGACATGGAATCATCATGATTCCTCGCCGCCATCCTTCGCCGTCCGTCGATCAACCACCCCATTCTGCAACGGTTATCGGAGTCGCCACCACCGCATGCTCTTGCCATGACCTTCCACAGGTACGCCGACAGAGCCTCCGTTCTGGTTCTCTTGGAGCCTCCTCTTCTCGAAGCTTCCCGTAGGTGTTCGAGGCACGGGCCTTCCACGTAGTACAAACGCTTCTGGGAGATTCCGTTAGGTGGCATGCTGAGGATATCGTCCATAGTGCACACGGTGTAAGTCCGGTCGACCGATGGGCCGTACACCGGCGGCGATCTTGGACGGAAGATGGACCGGTCCTGGTTTATGGCTGCTGAAACTTGCTTAGCTCGAGCGATTTCAGACCATGAGTTCAAGAATTTGATGAAGGCGGTGGCATCTGCCAGTAGGTGCTCGAAGCACCAAGCGAGGGAGAAGCCACCGCATGTGTAGCCGGTGAGCTGCACGCTAAGAGGAGGATGCTCGGGTGCAACTGGAAGCAAAACCTTTCTTATAGATTGGTTTTGGTCATGGAAGTTTAGGGTAGCTAATGGAACGGTAGCTCTGGCTTCCATGAAGTTGATGCCTGCATTGTTGCATAGGATCTCGGCCTCACCGGTCGCAGAATTGCGCACGATTCGTCCAGAGAATGGGTAGAAGTGAGTGAGAGTTTCTGAGAGGGAGGTCTTGATGGCTGTTACGATGGAATCGAAGTCTCCGGCGGATGGCTTGCGGTATGCGTAGAAGATGGTGACCGGGAAGCCACCCATGAGGCGATCGAGGTTCGAAAGAGGAAGGATGGAAGGTTGCCGGTGATCATCTGTGGCTCTGATGATGCTTTGGTTGATTAGTTTCGCAGCGATGTCGGAGTCGTGGCTCTCGCCGGCGACCATCGTTTTCAAGGGAATGGAGCAACGAGGAGAGGTGGTTTGGACGGGAGAAGGTTGTCTTGCCGTTATCTCCATTTGTGCAGCTAAATATAACGTGGGGAAGCGAGCTGGATGATTAGGACGTTGATCGCGATGATATGGTCCTTGGAATTTCGGCGCTTGCAAGGTCCTTGTCGCCTCGTCAAAAGCATCTTTATGTTCACTCAATCTCTGGCCCGACGAAAGATTCCTTTTGGCAACCAGCAACAAGCGTATGATCTTACGATTTGTCTCGTAATTTAGTTTTTGTATTCGTGTACAAAGAGTTCTTTAGACTCGAAGGATAGTGGTTGTATCTGCCTGCATCGTTCTTTAGACTCGAAGGATAGTGGTTGTATCTGCCTGCATCGTTCTTAAAATACTCGACTCTATCGTTAATCCATCTACATAGATCTCAAATCGATGAGAGGATATTATGGAGTCATGCCATACCATAATCCTCGGAACTCATCCTCGGATATTTGCTTCTAGTCGGCTACAGTATCGAGGACACCGACATATGGCCACCAATTTGATGATATACTACTAGTGATTCCAGTCAATGATTCATCACGATCAATATAGTGAACCAGCATGAAACGATCTCATCGACTTCCATCCGATCACTCATCAGATACTAACTGATCTTTAGGTCAGAAGTCCTCCGATGATAGGGATAAAATCCTATGATCAATGCTGATGTAGATACATCTAGAGCACCACCTCGGTTGTGTGCCAACATCAAGCGACCAGTCCACTTAGCCACATAGAGAATTAGTTGGAATCTACTAATAAACACTCAGAACATGGGCATAACAAATATTCACATCTAACAACCTGAATTTTCTATCCTAACAACCTAGCTATTGGACTAGGGCATAACTGACTTCGGTATCCTTCTATATAAAGATATAATAAGAGGTCGACCCTCAAGATAAGCTAAGCAAAGTCTAAGTAAGGCAAAGCTGAGCTATACCAAGCTCGCACATTCTCTCTTTCCTCTTTCTATTGTGTTCAAGCCCAGCTGACTTAAGCATCGGAGGGTCTTCCATCAGAAAAATCCCGGTGTGTGGAGACTTCTCTTGCAGATACCCTTTGATATCCCAATCTCCAAAGTCGATGTACCTTTTTAACCACATCAACAACCTCCAGAGTCTTGATGCAATAATTTGGCGCTAGAAAGAGGGCCCAACAATCCATTCAACTACTCCACCGCTTCTTGCTAATAGTCTACTCGATGAAGTCGAGGTAGAGCCACCCAGCTATTTGCCTCTCATGGGCCTGTAGAGCCAGTGTAGCCACTCATAATGGCAGACCCTCATTAGTTCGGAGATCTAATCCACTAGGTTCAAGTGCTGACCAACATCATCCAACATCTACAATAGGCTATGGAGCAGCGACAGCCCCCTCAGCTTGCTCTCTAGATGGTGCCATCTTAACACAATCGCCAAGTCTAATCTCCGATCCTAGAGAATCATCCTCCAGGAATGCATCAGTCAACCTCAGCTGATCAGCGATGGCAGATGACACTAGTGATCCTTTGCCTCTTTCAGCAGAGATTCGATACTAGACTATTTCCTCTAGTCCGAATGATCTTATCAAGAGGAGGACCTCGAGAAGATCCGCAAAATCGAGCACTGGATGGCCATGGTTCAAGTGGATGGTAGAGGGAACAACACGACCTTCGGCTTTAGTTCTTGGCCACCCTTCATCTACTCCATCCTCCAAGAACCTATCTCGAGTCAATTTAAGATACCGACGGTGGAGCCATATGATGGCTCCACTGACTTATTAAATCACTTGGAGGGCTATAAGACCCTCATGATGCTTTAGGACACCTTAGACGCCCTTCTCTATCTTGTCTTCCTTGTGATCCTGAAGAAGGCGACACGGACCTAGTATTTTGGACTTCAACCAGAGTCCATTACTTCCTTGAAGCAACTCGGATGTTAGTTCATTGCTCCCTTTGAAAATAGCTGAGTCCAACCGAGGATTTCGAATAGCCTCTTCTCCCTCCATCAGAAAAAAGGAGAGTCTCTATGTGACTACGTGGTGCATTTTAATGCGGCCATATTAGAGATGCGTAACTTGGACAAAGTTATCACCATGTCGACTTTGTAGTGAGGTATCTACAACGAGTACCTCATCTACTTCCTCGACAAGATGATCTGAGGGACCACGTCGACCTTCTAACCGAGCCTGAAAGTACATGTAGGCCGAAGAGGGCCGGATTGCACGTTCGCAAGAAAAAGATTGGGCCCTTAACAACAAGAAGCGCACATGGAAGGACACACGTACGAACCAAGGTGAAGCAAAATCCTTCTATTTGGCAAAAGCTTTGAGGCCAAGGAGTCCACCTCGGCGCTATAATAACTATGGTCCGCTGGCCACCCCCCAATCTCAGATTCTTATGAAAATTGAGGGATAAAATTACCTCCATCGACTTTTTTTGATAAAGTCTTTGGCAACTTTGTAGGAGCAAGAGAAAATACAACCATCTCCACCATGACCACGATCACCGAAGAGTGCCGCCAACTCAGAGGTGAGATAGAAGCCTTGAAACAAAGAGTTTATCTTGGCAAATATGTTTGGGAGCGATAAGACCAAGTACCTAAAAAGCCATCTCGGCACCTATTAGATATATGCCCTACAAGCCAGATTGATCGACACTTGAAATACATGAAGAAAAATTCTGATTTTTCAGACCAGGTTCGTTCAGATCTGATCGGATCAAGCTCTTCGATCCAAATCAGATCTGAAATATTTCAGAACTGATTCTTATTATTTTAATAATAAAAATAAAATCTAGGTAAATTAAATCAAATTTAATTTATCTTAATATAGGATAATCCTATTATCCGTTGATGATCCTATAAGTAGTGAAAGGTTCTGGATCTAGCCACGTAAGTGTCTGGCCTCTACCGCTATCCACTCAGACTGGATCTGAAGATTTTTTTCTTTTCTATCATGTCTCCAAAAATTAGATCTGAATCTGATTTGGAGGATCTTCAAAATAACTTTCGAAGATCAGCAGTTGTCCTTTGCAGCAGTGCAGCCTTCAAGCTTTCTGTCGTCTTTCTCTCATCTGGATTGCACCAACTTGGATTCCAAACTACTTTGGACGTAAAGAGGAGAGGAAGAAGATGGTCTTGACATGGAGGAGGAGGAGAGAGGTAGCCTTAGGGCATGGAGAATTATTCTATGAGATCCTCCTTGAGTTGGGCGTAGGATCTTATTTATAGACCATGCATGATCCAACTCCTCTTCTTTCCAACCAATCATAATTCTTTATGAAATCAGATCTAAATCTGATTGGTGAAAATAGAGTCCCTTGGATTCTTTCTTAGATGGCGCCTAAGACCAGTCAAAATTGGTTCTTAAGAGAAGTCTAATCAAAATCCAAAAAGAACATTTAGTCCCTATCTAGCAGGGACTCCTGGGCGCCTCTAGCTTGGGCGCACGCCACCCTTGGCGTGCGCCCTCCTCCTTGCCGACTTCTGGCAGGGGGACAAGCCCCCACCAGCTCTCCAATAGGTGCATGACATGTGGTCAAAAGTCAAAGTATCAATGGTCAATGTTTGACCAGTCAAAGGTAGACTTTTGACCAAAGTCAAAGAACAAGAAATGGCAGGTGACCAAAAATGGCAGGTAATGTCTTACAAAATAAGACAACCTTTTCTGACTTGGACAACCTCCAGTCAGACCATATGAAGGCCTCTGATTGAGCACAAACTCCTTTGGCTCAGTCAGGACAACTTATTTATGATAGTAAAAGAAGAACGTTAGGTTCAATCGAGTGCTAGCACGATTTTCCTTGAACCTAATTGAATCTCATTCAGATCAATTGAACTAGATCAGTTCAATTGATGATCACCAGATTCAAACCCTTGTTTGTGTGACCCAGTTAGGTTCAGTTCTGTATGGTAATGGGATATGTCATGATCTCTATCATCGACATCATCGAAACTTCTTTCGATGGATCAGAACTCTTCTGATTCGAACAGCTAGAATGATCGATCATCTAAATCATTCTAATTGCTCCCAAAATCCACCAGTGACACCTAGCAGTATATGGTGGCAACCCATCAGAGCTGAATGCGAACCTCTTGGTGCAGCTACCTGTGTGATTAAGTTCTTCTATCTTGAGCCTCGATCAGATTAGGGTTAAGGTGAACTCGTCAAACCCTAGTTTCTGTCATATGATGTAATCATTCGATTCGAGTCCAATGTGAAAATCTAAATAGAAACTCTTTCTATTATTTCACTCTGCCATGGCCATGGGCTTCTGGACTTGATTCTCATGATCATCATAGGGCTGCTCCTCTACCACCGAGGTAGATAGATTCCATCTTGATGCAATCCAGTTCCTACAATGAACATGCTATAGCCAACATACACCTCAGGATTTCATATGGCTAGGAGACCGAGTAATGGTGTAGTCAAACTATAACACCCTCAAGGTGAACTGTCGATGCACCTCAGGTCAAAGAACCAGACACACTACTGCAGCATCGAGTCAGTCATTGACGAGAAGGTAGACTTTCTAATGACTACTCGAGGTGGTCACGCTCAGTGCCTCCGTTCTCTAACGAGTACCTGTACTCTCGCTCCGGTGTCTCCACACCATAGACTCAAGACTCATCTACTAAAGAGAAGCGATTGTACACCAACCTTTTGGATCAATCACCATCCTCGTGATGATCCTATGGTCGGGAGCATTTTATGAGTTAATAATGATTATTCATGTCTTAAATTTTCAACTCTTGAAAATATGAATTATCATTACCATTAACTCAAAGGATGTATCACAGACACTAAATACACATATGTGATAGAAAATAACCCATTTTATTGATTATAGTCAAAATTATAATTTTGCCCCTAGAAGTGTATTACAAGTGTCAGCCAATTCTGGCTTCTAGGGCACATATATCTAACAATCTCCCACTTATCCTAAAGCCAATTGGCTACAAGTCTAAGTCCCATCTTCTCAAGATGGACTTCAATTTTTTGTTGTCTCAACGGCTTTGTAAGTGGGTCTGCCGCATTGTCTGCGGAATTGACTCTCTTGATCTCGACGTAACCCTTCTCGAGGTAATCATGGATGAGGTGGTATCGCCGCTCAATGTGCTTGGATTTTTGGTGAGACCTCGGCTCCTTAGCAAGGGCTATGGTGCCATTATTATCGCAGTACAGAGGAATGGCATCTGATGGCATTACTCTGATTTCTGCAGCAAACTTCTTATACCAGAATGCTTCCTTCGCAGCCTCTGATGCAGCGATATATTTACTTCCATGGTGGAATCTGCTATCATGGTTTGCTTGAAACTCTTTCAGCTGACAGCACCACCATTGCACACAAATAGACTCTCAGATGTCGACTTTCGATCATCTACATCGGACATGAAATCCGAGTCTGTGTATCCCTGAACTTGGAGTTCTCCGTTACCAAAGACCAACATCATATCCTTAGTTCTTCTTAAGTACTTAAGGATACATTTCATAGAAGTTCAATGTTCTTCACCTGAATTTGACTGATATCTGCTTGTGACACTCACAGCATGGGCTATATCAGGTCGTGTACATAGCATGGCATACATGAGGCTCCCTATTGTAGAAGCATAAGAAATCTTGCTCATGCGTTCTATTTCCTCAGATGTGCTGGACACATCTTCTTGGAAAGATGAATACCATATCTGAAGGATATTAATCCCCTCTTAGAGTTTTCCATACTAAATCTTTTTAGTACTTTCTCTATGTACATCTTCTATGAAAGTCCTAGCATCCTATTCGGTCTATCCCTATAGACCTTAATTCCTAAAATAAAAGATGCTTCACCTAGGTCTTTCATGGAGAATTTCTTGGACAATCATATTTTGACCGTCGTCAACATGGGAATATCATTCCCAATAAGGAGGATGTCATCCACGTACAATATGAGGAAGACAACAGTGCTCCCATTGACCTTTTTGAAGATACATGGTTTCTCTTCATTTTTGATTAAATCAAATTTTTTGATCACATCATTGAAATGAGTGTTTCAGCTTCGAGATGCTTACTTAAGTCCATATATGGACCTTTGCAGCTTGCAAACCTTGTGATCAGTATCACTGAATGTGAAACCTAGCGGCTGTTCCATATAGATATCTTCCTTAAGATATTCATTTAAGAATGCCATTTTCACATCCATTTGTCATATTTCATAATCGAAATAGGCTACAATGGCAAGCAATGTGTGGATGGATTTTAACATAGCTACTGAAAAAAAGATATCCTGATAGTCAATGCCTTCGCATTGACTATAATCTTTTGCTACTAGTCTAGCCTTGAATGTCTCCACATTTTCATCTGCACCAATCTTTCTTTTGAAAATTTATTTACACCCAATAGGTACTATACCTTCTAGTGGATCTATTAAGGTCCAGATTTGGTTTGAGTGCATTGAGTCAATTTTTGACTGCATTGCCTCTAGCCATTTCTCGGAGTCGATATCTAATATCGCCTTATTGTAAGTTTTAGGATCATCACCATGAGTACCATTACCTACGAGGAATATTTTCTTTACTTTCTCTGAAATAATACCTAGGTATCATTCAGGAGGATGAAAAACTCTTTTCGATCTACGAGGTGGAGGAGGTAGTATTTTTATTGGCTCAATCTGATTTGGTTCCAATTGGTCCTTAGCTCGTTGTACTTATGAGACTTTTCCATCAAGCTTAATTTGCTTTCCAATGCCGCTATCTTGAATAAACTATTTTTCAAGAAAGATAGTATGTCGACTTACAATCACATTATGGTCTTCTGAAATGTAGAAATAGTATCTTAATGATTCTTTAGGATATCCTATAAATCGAGCTCTGAAGGACCTAAATTCTAACTTGTCCGTTTATTATCTTTTGACATGAGTCGGACAATCCCAAATTCTGAGATGACTTAGACTTAGTTTCTTACCATGCCATATCTTATACGGTGTGGTAGGAACGATTTTAGAGAGAACCCTATCTAATAGATAAATTAAAGTTAACAATGAGTATTTCCAAAGATAATTAGGAAGATCTGTGAAGCTCATTATGGATTGGACCATATCCAATAGAGTCCGATTTCTCCATTCTGAAATTTTGTTGAGTTGAGGTATTCCTGGTGGAGTCTATTAAGAGACTATGCCATTTTTCTTAAGATAGTCTAAGAATTTTTGGCTAAGGTATTCACCTCCTCGATCTGATCGAAGAACCTTAATGGATTTTTCAGTTTATTTTTCTACTTCATGTCTGAATTCTTTGAACTTTTCAAAAGCTTCAGACTTATGTCTCATAAGATACACATACCCATACCTAGATAGATCATCGGTAAAGATAATGAAGTAGACAAAATTACCTCTAGCCGGCACATCAAATGGGCCGCACACATCAGTATGTACTAGGGCAAGGAGATCTGTGGCCCTTTTCCCATGTCCTACAAAAGGGAAGTTTAGTCATTTTGTCTTGAAGACAAGATTCATAAGTTGGATATGACTCGAAAGTCAACAAACTCAATAACCCATTTTTCTCCAATTTGTTGATCCTATCTTCTGCTATATGATCTAATCTCAGGTGCCATAGATACCTATCGTTTGGACTATCCCTAGGTCGTTTGGCATTCACGTTTTGCTCGATAGTTAGAATAGATATATCAATATGTAGCTGATAAAGATCGTTAATAAAAAAATCATTTGCAATTTTATTTTTTTCATAAAGAATATTACAATGGTCCTTAAAGAAGGTAATCACATAGCCTTCTAGTGCTAAGCATGAAATAAAAATCAAATTTCTGCTGGCTGCAGGCACATAATAATAGTCTTTCAAAACTAAGTCTAAACCAGATGGTAATCGAAGAGGGTATGTTCTCACCGCCACTGCAGCAACTCTTGCTCCATTTTTGATGCATAGGATCATGTCTCCATCCCTCAGCCTTCTGCTATCCTCAAGATCCTGCATGAAAGTGCATAGATGAGCACTAAAATCAGAGTCAAGCATCCAACTGGATGCAAAAGAAACCATAAGGTTAGACTCAATAACGAGCATACCTCTAGAAGGACCTTCGTTCTTGTTCTTCAGGGTGGTCAGGTAAGTAGGATAGTTTTACTTCTAGTGGCCGTCGCTGTTGCAATGGAAATACTTTTTTTTGACAGCGGCCTTCTTCTTCGGCTCTGCCTTCTTGTTTTTTGCTCCTTCCACCTTCTGCTTTTTCGCAGACTTCTTTTTCTTTTCAGAAGACTTTCTTTTGGAAGAAGTCCGTTTCATAGTAAGAACTGAGCCTTTAGAACCTTTCATAGAAAGCTCAGCGGTGACCAGCATATTCATTAATTCGGCCAAGAAATTTTGAAGTTTATGCATGTGGTAATTCATGATGAATTGCCCATATGCATCAGTCAAGGATTGCTAGAATAACATCATTCTGCAGATCCAAGTCTAACTTCACACTGAGCTTCTCAAGCTCTTTCAAGTCCTTGATCATCATCAGATAGTGATCTTGGACTGACTGTCCATCATGCATCTTAGCCTTAAAAAGTCATTTCGTGACTTGATACTTGGCTGCGCAACTCTGTTCACCAAACATCTCTTGCAGGTGAGCCAACATTTGGCGAGCAGTCTCGATATCTTCATGTTGGCACTGGAGCTCATCAGACATCGAGCCCAACATGTAATATCTGGCCTTATTATCTTCGTCTATCCATTTTTTCAGAGACGCTCTCTGTTCAGTGGATGGACGGGCTGGTAAGGTGGGAGGGTCCTGGTCCAATACATGGGTTAACTTTTTAATCCAAAATGATTTTATAGTTCCTGAGTCAATCTTTATAATTGGGTTCGGTCAGTCTATGTGTGTCCAGGATATGTGCTAATGGGTTGAATACAGATATTTTTCTATAGAGAGTCAAAGATTCTAGTTAGATACTATAATTATGACTTGACCAATTTATTTAAAAATTTTATTTTTAAATAAATTAGCTTTCACTATTTTGTCAGATCCCTACACTTTCTCTGTAGAGATACGAAAATCTCTATGATTAATGATTTCTAGTGGATGGTGCGGTCTCACCAACTGACTCATCACCTCACCTAACAGTTATTGATGATGGATTAGCCAATGAGTGAACAACTCTTGTTCAATGATTCTCTAATCATGGTGCACCCAAACTTGATCTCTAATTCATGAATCTCACCATATTCAAAATATTGATCGACTCCTTAGTTAAGTCAGACCCACCATTTGCACAGACTGGATTTTTAATTGAGTCTCTCACCATATCCAAAATATTGAGCCTAGCTCATCCTCCAGCCCATAGCATCCAATGCCTAATAGACATGATTGCATCTTTTTAGTGCAACTGAGCCACTGTATTCAGTCGAGAATAATCAATTTCGAAAGGACCTGTATATCTACAATGGTGGAAGACCTCAAACTTAATCTTTTCTTAGGAAGAATTGATTCAGATCTCATTAAACTAGACTTGTCATAGTCATAACAATTATGACTAACCTAGTGGCATGGGTTAGCTCAGATTATTGACCACCTTAGATTAGAACTGAGTCAACAGATATGGTTAGGTAAGTGAGATCGGTGGAAGGGATATGCCATTAACTCGTACAAGAATGCATTCAGATCGAGTAGCTTCCAATTAAAAATCAGTCAATCGTATGTGCCAAACTTACCTTAGACACCAAATTGTTGAGTCAGAACCAACTAGGTTAGCCTATAATCCAGACTCTAACCTCTAAGCTTAATTAGGTCTTGCTTAATCGTGACTCGATCTTGATCCAAACTTAATCCTATTAGGCTGGTCAATTTAAGCATTGTTGATCCCATCTAACCAACTCTTGATTCGGTTTGATCAACCGCTTAGACCTAATTGAGCTACCCAAGCCCGAACCCAGTATTATGAATATGTCTTAGATCTGAAATTCTCAATTTTAGACCTAATTAATATTCCATAAACTTAATTCTTAATTAAGTAGGGTTCATAAACAAAATATGCACAATAAATCCTAGGGTTTCAGGATCTAGGGTTTTGCAGAAAGTAAGTTTTGGGTTTCTGATTAAGGACGAACACGCAGCACCCCTACACATCATAAGAACACCCCATCGAATGGGAAGAGAGGGCCTTTAAACCCTTCTTCGTTCTTATGACCGGACGGCCAAGAGGAACGCCTTAATCAGGAACATGTAATACTACAAAATAGTTTTAGATCTATATCATATATCTCATATACAAATTAGATCTAATCATGGCATATTTTGCATACATCTCATGTATCAAATCATGCATATTTTCAGATCTAAATTATCTCATATAATAATCTAAAAAATTAGATTTAAATTGATCTAATCAAAATAAATTCTAATCTAGACAATTATGTAGAACTATTCTACAACTAGTCTAGACATGCATCAATCATATCTCATATGATATTTAAAATTAAATAATTTTTATTTGCTATTTTTTAGATGTTATTATAACACTTATAATATCAAAAAATAGTAAATAAATAGATCTAAAATATGATTTAATCAAATTAAATCAAAAACATGCAAGAACTATTCTATAGAACTATTCTATTCTAGAACTAGTCATGCATATTTTCTAATCTTAGATCCAAATCATTTAATTTTAATTTTTTGATTTCAGATCTGATCACATCTCATGTGACATCTGAAATCACTTATTTTTTTAATTAAAATAAATTTAAAATCAGATCTAAATAATTTTAGAACCATGGCTCTGATACCAGTTGAAGGAAAATCCTGATTTTCCCGGTCCAGGTTCGTTCAGATCTGATCAGATCAAGAGATATATTTCAAAAATTTTTTCTTTGATCTAATCAGATCTTGATATGTTTCAGATCTGATTCTTATTATTTTAATAAATAAAAAAAAAATAGATAAATTAAATCAAATTTAATTTACCTGATTTGGGTAATCCTATTACCCTGTTGATGATCCTGTATTGCAGCGGAAGGTTCTGGATCTTAGCCACGCAAGCGCCTGGCCTCTACCGGTATCCACTCAGGGTTGGATCTGGAGATCCTCTTCTTCTCTATCACATCCTCCAAAAATCAGATCTGGATCTGATCTGGAGGATCTTCAAAACTCTTTTGAAGATCAGCAGTCGTCCTTTGCAGCAGCGCAGCCTTCTTGCTTTTGATCGCCTTTCTCTTGATCTGGAATCGCACCAACCAAGGTCCAAAACTCCTTTTGGACGTGGAGAGCAGAGGGAGAAGATGGTTTGGCATGGAGGAAGGAGGGAGAGGCAGCCTTGGGGCATGGGAATTTATTCTATTGAATCTCCTTGAGTTGGGCGCAGGGTCTTATTTATAGACTAAGCTGTGATCCAACTCCTCTTCTTCCCAACCAATCACAACCCTTTGTGAAATCAGATCTAAATCTGATTGGTGGGAATAGAGTCCCCTGGATTCCTCCTTAGAGGGTGCCTAAGACCAGTCAAAGTTGGTTCTTAGGAAGAACTCTAATTGGAATCCAAAAAGGAGATGGAGTCCCTTGTCCAACAAGGACTCCTAGGCGCCTCCAACTTGGGCACACGCCACCCTGGCGTGCGCCCTCCTCCTTGCCAGGTTCTGGCAGGGGGACAGGCCCCCACCAGCTCTCCAATAGGTGCATGACATGTGGTCAAAAGTCAAAGTGTCAATGGTCAACATTTGACCAGTCAAAGGTAGACTTTTGACCAAAGTCAAAGAACAAGAAATGGCAGGTGACCAAAAATGGCAGGTAATGTCTTACAAAATAAGACAACCTTTTCTGACTTGGACAACCTCCAGTCAGACCATATGAAGGCCTCTGATTGAGCACAAACTCCTTTGGCTCAGTCAGGACAACTTATTTATGATAGTAAAAGAAGAACGTTAGGTTCAATCGAGTGCTAGCACGATTTCCTTGAACCTAATGAATCTCATTCAGATCAATTGAACTAGATCAGTTCAATTGATGATCACCAGATTCAAACCCTTGTTTGTGTGTGACCCAGTTAGGTTCAGTTCTGTATGGTAATGGGATATGTCATGATCTCTATCATCGACATCATCGAAACTCCTTTCGATGGATCAGAACTCTTCTGATTCGAACAGCTAGAATGATCGATCATCTAAATCATTCTAATTGCTCCCAAAATCCACCAGTGACACCTAGCAGTATATGGTGGCAACCCATCAGAGCTGAATGCGAACCTCTTGGTGCAGCTACCTGTGTGATTAAGTTCTTCTATCTTGAGCCCCGATCAGATTAGGGTTAAGGTGAACTCGTCAAACCCTAGTCTCTGTCATATGATGTAATCATTCGATTCGAGTCCAATGTGAAAATCTAAATAGAAACTCTTTCTATTATTTCACTCTGCCATGGCCATGGGCTTCTGGACTTGATTCTCATGATCATCATAGGGCTGCTCCTCTACCACCGAGGTAGATAGATTCCATCTTGATGCAATCCAGTTCCTACAATGAACATGCTATAGCCAACATACACCTCAGGGTTCCATATGGCTAGGAGACCGAGTAATGGTGTAGTCAAACTATAACACCCTCAAGGTGAACTGCCGATGCATCTCAGGTCAAAGCAGCATCGAGTCAGTCATTGACGAGAAGGTAGACTTCCTAATGACTACTCGAGGTGGTCACGCTCAGTGCCCTCGTTCTCTAACGAGTACCTGTACTCTCGCTCCGGTGTCTCCACACCGTAGACTCAAGACTCATCTACTAAAGAGAAGCGATTGTACACCAACCTTCCGGATCAATCACCATCCTCGTGATGATCCTATGGTCGGGAGCATTTTATGAGTTAATAATGATTATTCATGTCTTAAATTTTCAACTCTTGAAAATATGAATTATCATTACCATTAACTCAAAGGATGTATCACAGACACTAAATACACATATGTGATAGAAAATAACCCATTTTATTGATTATAATAAAAATTATAATTTTTCTCCTAGAAGTGTATTACAAGTGTCAGCTAATTCTGGCTTCTAGGGCACATATATCTAACACAGGGTAATTTTTTAATTTAATTAAAATCTTTTATAATTGTGTACCGATTCTATGATATCATTTTATGTATAAAACATTTAAGATTAAATTTAAGACATGTGTTCATTTAATCATAAAACTTCGACGTGGATATCTAGATGTGATCGATTCAGAAGATTAGTGTACTATTACTTTCTTAGGATAGATGAGTCTTGAATCTATGGTATGAAGACATTGGAGCAAGAGTACAGGTGATTGTTAAGAACAAGGGTACTGAGCATGATCAACTTTGAGCAATCATAAGAAAGTCTACTTTCTCATCAATGACTTACTTGTAGCTGTAGTTGTATGTCTGGCTCTTTAACCCGAGATGCATCGATAGTTTACCTTGAGGGTGTTATAGTTTGACTACACCATAACTCGGTCTCCTAGCAATTTAGAATTCTGAGATGTATGTTGGCTATAGCATGTTTATTATAGAAATTAGATCGCACCAAGATAGAATCTATCAATCTCGATAGAGGAGTAGTAGTCCTATGATGATCATGAGATCGAGTTCTAAAGCCCATGGCCATGGCAATATGAAATAATAGAAAGAAGTTTCTATTAGGATTTTTCATCGAACTCGAATCAAGTGATTCAATCATATGATAGGAATTGAATTTGGTGAGTCAACCTTAACCTAATCTTATTAGGACTCATGATGGAAGAACTTAATCACACAGTTGACTGCACCGAGATGTTCGTATTTAGTTCTAATGGGTTGCTACCATATACTATTAGGTGTCATTGGTGGATTTACTACTACAAAAAAGGGCAACGATAGTAGTTTATAATCGCTGTCGTAGCCCAAAAAATACTACCATCGGCTATGACAGCGGTTTTTTAACCGCTGCTACTGCGGCCGTCACCATAGCTCTATGGTAGTGATTGTTAGAACTGTTGCCATAGATGGCCTATTATAGCGATTTATAAACCATTGCAAGAGATCAATCTATTGTAATGGTTATGTAACCGCTGCTATAGATATCCTATGGCAGTGGTTACATAACCGCTGCCATAGATAATATAGCAGTGGCTTCTTAACCGCTGCGATAGATCGAGTGTAGCGGTTGGCACCGAACCTGTGACAGCGATTGGCACAAATATGACAGCGATTATAAAACTGCTACCATAGATCTTGAATAATTAAAAAAAATAAATTTTTTATTTTTTATATATTTTACTTGATAAATATAGATATATAACATAAGAAAATATAATAAATATAAAAATTATTCTAAAATACTAAAATTTTATTATCGACTAAAATTTATTATAATATTTTTTTTTTAAAAATAAAATACATCAAAAGTCTCCTAAATCTACATCATCATCATCGTCGTCGTCACCGAGAGTCGGAGCTGGAGCCGAAGCTGGAGCTAGAGCTGGAGCTGGAGCTGGAGCCAGAACCAGAGCTGAAGCTGGAATGCGGGCCAACATATCCTAAAATCCTGTGACTCCAAAATGTGCATTGAGCATTGACATCATGTCTCTCACGATGCCCTCCAGATGAGATGCGCGCTCCTCAGCTTGATCTGCCTGCATCGCAGCATGATCTACACTTGCCAATGCCTCCTCAATCTCCTCTTGATTGATGACACCAAAAGTCTGTGAGGAGATGCTCGCCTTGGACCAGTACCTCGTCGGCATGTGTCCGAGCCTGCATCGGATCCTCCCAAAGTGCTCAGGTCCCAAGACCTGAGATAGATGGTCATAAGACCCAGAGGTATCCGAGCCCTCGCTCATGAGCGCATCTAACTGATGCTGTAATTATAAATTGAAATAAAATTTTATAAGAAATACTATAATACTAGTCATATATACTAATATATTTAATACTTACAAAAATACGTCCGATCGCGGCGTTCATCGACCTGCCCGTCTTGTCCGTGTGGCTGGATCGAAAGATCTCGCTATGGCTGGGCATCACTCTATCTCTCATCAGCTATAACAAAGAACAAATTTATCAGAAAGATGATAAAAAATATGAATTTAATTTATCTAGTAAGATTTAGAATTAATTATCTCTTTATGCACACGACTAGTCATAGACTCACGGCCTAGAGTATGCGTATACTCCTAGGCTGCACGGTTCTTCCGATTTTGATGGAAGATAGCCCAATAAGTATTCAAATAAATAATAAATATTTTAAAAATATTTAAATAAAATTTTAAGCATATTAAAAAATTTAAAAGTTAGAAATTTTATCTCAAACTCCCAGCTCCTCCGGTGTCTAACCATCCTCTCCCATTGACTCGGAGGACAGTCCTGTATCCAGGGAACAAGCTTCTCTGGAGTGTCTCATTGGTGCTCGAGCCATCCTCTGTGGAGTTTGACATTGTAACCCCGGTACAACTCTCCAATCTTTTTCAATCGAGCATCTCAAGCCCTCTCGTGATCGGAGAAGTCGTACCTCCTCTGCACAAATTTATCAAAAATTAGTTATAAAATTATTCTAATCAAACATATATAGTATAAACATATAAAATGCATAAATATAACTAAGATGCGCGTACTTACCCATATCTCCTCCCATACCTAGTCCCTGATGGCATCATCCATCAAACGCCAATCTCTGGGCTCTACGAGAATGATGTCTGACTGCCTCACAAACACTCCAAAAAAGAAATGCATATCCCGCGTGGTCTCCCCTACCGATGTCTCCTCCGCATCATACTGCACCATCACCTGATGTTAGCAGTTTCACACGTGTGTCATACATATGGGACTACAAAATATCCGGTTGGATGATGCACCTGTAATGCAAATATGTTATGCAAATATATAAGTATACAAGTACTATATAAAAAATAAAGTTATGTTAATATAATAAAAACATACACTCAAATGCCTATGACGGTAGAGGCTCAACTATCGGTGTAGTAGATGCCGACAATGGAGGTCCCTGAGTAGTCGATGTCGAGGTGGATGGAGTATACTCCAACTGCTCCTTGGATGCTGAACTGCGTGTAACCTACTGAGAGGTAGGGTGAAAGCTAGATAGCGTTTCGGTGCCATCGTGACCTACAACGTTAATGAACATTAATCAATATAATATCATGACATATCAAATTTTATTCGCTCAAAAGTCTAGCCGGCTCCATACCTAAGATAGCCAGCTCCATGCTTGAGACATCTGGCTAGGGTCCTCCCCTAGTTGGCTCGATCACGACCCGAGTCGGCTCGACTGCATATCCGAGCTGGCTCGACTGTATGCCATTCCCTCGATCACTCCCTCTCTCCCTTTTTTGATCTCTCTCGTTGGCAACGGCGAGGCCGAATCCCTCCCTTCCTCTCTCAAGTACAGATCCATCGGATATTCGAGTTCGAATTCGATATCAATAATTAAAATTAGGTCCAGATCTAAATATCCAGGTTCCGATCCGAACCCAACCCTTTGATAGATGTAGTTCACAACCGCCGACATGACACGGCCCAAGGCTACCACCACGGCATGGCCCAAAAACTATGGCATGCAGATAATTATAATATTTATAATATTTATTATAAATATTTTATAAATTATTATAAATATACATGATTAATAAATAATACTATAAATTTTTTTAAAAAAATTATACCTGTGGCTATAGAAAGTGGGTCGCACCGAAAGCTCCGAGAGTCGCCGCCGACGATGCTAGAGGAGAACGATGGCACTAAAGATAACCTATGAAACAAAAGCAAGATAGTGAGATAGAGAAGAAAGAAAAAGAGGAAAAAAGAGAGCAGGGGCGGCCGAGGATGGGGGCCAGGGGGAGAGGGCACGATGATGAGGAGGCCGAAGGAGGCTTCGCATTCGATCAGGAAGGGTCAAAATGGTGGTGGTGGTGGGGGGTGGGATTTCGTCGGGGTCGAAGGAGGGTCTGATGGGGGTTCATCGGAGGGGGAGTTTGTTAGAGACCGAGGGAGGGTCGAATGGAGGGGCGGGGGGGGGGGGGGTTTCGTGGGGGGCTGAGCGAGGTTGGAGGGGGTTCGTCGAAGGGGGGCGATTTCGTAGGGGGCTGAGGGAGGGTTGGATGGGGTTTCACCGGAGGGGGTGTTTCGCTAGGGGCCGAGGAGGGTCGGATGGAGGGTGGGGGGGAGTGGGGGGCGGTGGTGGTGAGAGGGCGGCCGGGGTGGGGGGGTTGGAGAGGGAGGGAGAGGAGGGTGACGTTGGTCGGGGGGGGGAGGAGCCTCATCGACGATGAATTGGAGGGGGAGAGAGAGAGCGAGAGAGATTGAGTACGCACGGGAGGGAAGAAAAAATTTGAAGATTTTTAACCTAACCTATGGTAGTGATTATCGAATCGCTATCATAGATCTATGGCAGTGGTTATCCAAAATCGCTGCCATAGATCCGGTCTATAGCAGCGGTTTTTGATAACCACTGTCATAGGTGAAAAATAATTTTTTTCTCATTTTTTCTCTAAATATTATATAATTTTAAAATTTAATATCCATCTTCACCATTCATTATCTAAATAATTATTATTAGAGTATCGTCACAAAAATTTGCATCGATCCGATGGCCCTAGCTTCATCAATTAGAAAAATTCGATTTCGATGATCACGAATGATGATGCGATGATCTGATAGATGGAGACCTTTGATGGGTCCAAAAATTTGCAACGATAATCTCGATGATGTTTTTAGTATACTATCAAAGTTTCACTTCAATCAGATTTCGTTATCATGGTCAATTTAGTATGGAATGATTTCGACCGTTAAATTAGAAACAAGCGATCAAAGGGTTAAACGACGTCCGATTATGAGACAATTTTTTAGTTTAATGATCTTTGTTATAATTTTAAATATTTTATATGGTGATGATAGTAAAATTTAAATTATTTTTATATAAATTATTTATGTTAAGAAGATATTGCAAAAGCACGAGCATAACAATCAGTGAAGTTTTAGAATGATTATCTGGAGGTGTATAGTTTTAGATTGTTCTTTATCTTACGAGTTGAATTTTATAATCACCATCATAAAAAATAATTAAAATAGTAGCCAAGATCATTTATAAAAAAAATATCTCATAATCGGATACCGTTTGGTCCTTTGATCAATCGTTTATCATTTAACGGTCGAAACTAATCTATACTAAATTAACCAACATAACGATATTCGATTGAAGTAAAATTTTGATAGTATGCTACAAACATCATCGAGATCATTGTTGCAAATTTTTGGATCCATTGAAGGTCTCCATCTATCAGATCATCGCATCATCATTCATGATCGTTGAAATTAAATTTTTTTGATCGATAAAGCTAGGGCCTTTGGATCGAGACGACCTTTTGTGATGACACTCTAATGATAATTATTTAGATAATGAATGATGAAGATGGACATTAAATTTTAAAATTATATAATATTTAAAATATATATATATATGATAGTGGTTACAATTAATCGCTGCCATAAATCAGATTATAGTAGCGGTTCTTACTAACCGCTGCTATAGGTCCGACTTATGACAGCGATTATAATGAACTATTGCTATAGGTTGACCTACGACAATGATTTTTATAACCGCTGCTATAGATCCGACCTATGACAGCGGTTTTCGTTAACCACTGCTATAGGTTGGACCTATAGCAGCGGTTACAGAAATCGCTGCTATAGGTCCAACCTATAGCAGTGGTTAATGAAAATCGCTGTCGTAGGTGCTATAGCAGTGATTTTGAAAATTACGATCATAGTAAGTGCTGCGATAGGCCATTTTTGTAGTAGTGATTATGGAACTAACTAGAATTATCTTAATGATTGATGATTCTAATTAGATGAATCAAAAAAATTCTAGTCCATCAAAAGATGTTTCGATGATGTCAATGATGGAAATCGTGACATGTTCCATTACTATACAGAATTAAACCATTGGGTCACACAATCAAGGATTTTGGTCTGGATGTCATTAATTAAACTCATGGAGTACAATTAATTTGGATTAGATCCAATTAGATTTAATAAAATCATACTAGCACATGATTGGATCTAACTTTCTTCTTCTATAGATTTTTTGATTGGTCTGAACTCAGTAAAATTAGATTTGGCTCATCCAGAAATCCTATATAGATTTATCCTAAACTAACTGGACCTTATCCTGATCAGATTAGGCCTTGTTCTAGTCTCACATGAGGAGACTTAGGACAAGAGGATGCCAAGAGTTGGCAACCCCTTGATTTGCTCTTGCATGTAAGAAAGAAAGGAGAGGAGTGTGCATCCCTTATTTTTCCTCTTAGAGCGCGTGCCCCTTGATGCCTTCCTAGAGAGAGAAACCTAGGGGTGCATGCACACTTCCCTCCTGGTGTGTGCCCACTAATGGATAGGATAAGGGTGGTTGGAGGAGTTTAAACTCCACAAATGTAGTAGGATTTAAACTATTTTGAATGTGTCAAATGGAGTTTGAAATAGTTCAAACTCAACAGAAACTTATCCCCATGCCTAACTCTGATTTTTGTGCGACAAAATGAAGAGTTTTTTTAGATGGGGCATGGGATAATATGAGGAGTCCTTCTGCTTCTTAAATTTTGGATGAGTCAAAGTTTGAGAAGCTTTAGGACTCTAGGTCTTCGGTTTATCTATAAATTGGAGCTCAAGCCAAAGTATTTGGCCATTATTCCACATCCTAACTCCCAAGCCTTGCTTCTCTTCTCCATGCCTCCTCTCCCTCATCCAATCCCTCTCTCCCACATCCAAGAGTTGGGCCAACTAGCACTCCAAGCATTGAGGTGCTGTCCATGCAAGTTCGAGTCGAGGAGTTTTCAATCATGTGTTGATCGAATTGCTGCTGGAGATCAGATTGAAGTCCTAAGAAGGAGATCCTCTTCTAATTTTTTAGAGATCGGATCTAGAAGAAGAACTCAAGATCTGATCTGAGTGGATACTAGTAGAGATCATCCACGTGCATGACTCAAGTCAGATCTTGGGACAGCAATCAGATCATCGCCGTGAGTCAATCATTTACTCGCAAATAGATGGTATTTTGTTATCCTAATGCATATTTTTGTTTCAGATTTAAATAATCAGATCTGAGAACATCTTATATCTGATTAGATCAGTGAAAAGTTTTAAAATTCTATTGCCTAAATTTGATCTGATCAAATCGATCCTACAGTTTTTTCAATAGGTATCGGAGCTGTGGTTTTATGTTTTAGATCTAAATTATTTTAGATCTAAAATTATTTTTGATGAGATCAAAATTTTTTTTATTTTATATGAGATGTAATCTGATTTATTATATGAGATGTAATATAAAATTAGTACATGAGATGTATGCAAAGCAAGTTTAGAATAGATCTAGTTCCATATATGAGATATATGTTATAGATCTAGTTCTTGTAATAGTAGAAATTTATTTTTTGATTGAGACATTCCTCTCGACTATAATAGTAAGAAGGGTTTAAGGGTCCTCTAATAAGTATTATAGATATAATAATAAAAATATTAAATTATAAAATAATTAATTTTATTATTTTAAAAATAATATTTTTATTGATCTTATGTAGAAAAGAAGTCCATCAATGAGAAGAGCTCAATTTTCTAGTTCAAATAAGAAAAAATAAAGCAAAACAAACTTAAAATGAGCCCAAAATCAAATTCAAAAAAATAAAAAAATAAAAAAATAAAAAAATAAAAATATAGTCGGTCGATCCAGATCGAACTGGCTCAAAAATCGGCTCAGCTAGCTCGGCCCAACCACAACCAACCTACCTATGTGAACTGGCCAGCCTTTGATGTTGCAGTGACGTTAGAAAACATCATGAGCCATGATAGACCAAAATAATGCGCACGCGAGGGCAAAAATGGTATTTCACAAGAGCAATGACATTCTGATTGAGAGAAAATTCAACGGTCTATGAAAAGACCCGGTTCGTGATTGGCTCATATGAGTGGATGGCTGGTATTTTGGTGCCATCCGATGGCTGATGCAGGAGACAGTGAAGATCCAATGGTGGCTATGATTCCCTATTTTAATTCAATCTGAAGCACCATCCGACGGTCAGGAATTGATCATCAGTGAAGATCTGACGGTCCATATAATTTCTGACTTGATTTAGGGGATTAAATCAGGTTTTTAAGTGGTTTTTAATCCATTTGATCATGATCCGATGGTCATTATCAAATCTAGCTTGATCTGAACTGATTCTGGACGTTTTTCGATGGAATTCGATGCTTGATACAGTGGCCAGGATTCATCCAAGCGTGGAATCCAATCCAAAGTTGAATTAGAGTTTAGGAAGAACTCAAACATCATTGATTTTACTCTATAAAAAGCCACAGTTGAGCCCCCTAAAGGATGTTCTAAAATAGGTCTCCCGTGACCTGTCAAGCTGCAGCAGCCTATTCTCTTCCCTTCTCTTCTCTAAGTTTTGAAGGTCTTCCACCATCCACCAAGCAGCCTCCTCCTCCCTTCCACTTCCAATAGCACTTCTTCATCAAGTTCTCCATATCAAGAGCAACAATCGATAAAATTCAGCAATCTTTGGTTTTTCCTATGTTTTTTATTTTATTTGTTGTTTTTGTTTTGTTTATCATGAACTAAATTTTTTTTTACTAAGACTAAGATTTAGCCACTCTTTTGATGCAATATTTAGTATGATTGAATTTTAGAATTAAATTTTATTCATGAGGAGTATATAATCTATTCTTAATGCTTTTAGATTACTGGCCATCTTTTAATTAATTTGATGGACATAGATGATATGGACCAAGTACGTATATATCAATGCTTTTTATTTATATACTTTGTGTCTGAATTGGATTAAGATTTTTATGCATGTGGTAATTTTAGTATACTTTGGATGCAGCATATTTTAATTAAAAAATTTTATAAAACTTAAAATATCAATATTTATTTTAATTATGCCTAGACTAGAGGGTAGTTAATAAATATTGATAGTTTTGCTACGTCTGGACCAAAGGATAGTGAATATCTTAGAAGACTCTACTGTCATATGAAACAAAATTAATGTAATTTACATGAATACTTGAATATTATATTAATTGAGTTGGTGAACCAATTGTCTTAGTATCCTACTGCTCTTGAATTCAACCCTAATAATTAAATCCTCTTTATTTTCTTTCAATTTTCTTAATTTTCTTTTTTATTTTTTTTTATCTTCTTTATTTTTGATAAATTGATTTTCTAAATAAAGTTTAGAAAAGAGTTTTTTTGGTACTTATTTTCTAATCCTCAAGGTACGATATTTTACTCATACACTTTATTACTTAATTGACTGGTGCACTTGCCATAGCCGTAGATTAGCGTGCATCAAGTATTTAGCGTCGTTGCCAAGGATTGTATCTAAAATAATATTAAAATTTTGATCCTTGCTTTACTTTAAAATTTTATTTTTAATTTTTATTTTTGTTTTATTTTTAGGTTTGTATTCGGTGCATAATACGTATTGTATATAGTAACTTTATATCTTTTGATCTAGAAATAGAAAGAACAATCTGAAGACTAAATCAAGAAAGAAACATGACA
The DNA here is from genome assembly GCA_006176705.1 of Cocos nucifera. Lineage (NCBI taxonomy): Eukaryota > Viridiplantae > Streptophyta > Magnoliopsida > Arecales > Arecaceae > Cocos > Cocos nucifera. Next base: position 38,182 of record QRFJ01002544.1, on the reverse strand, counting down.
GTCGAAGATCCTAACAATGTCAATTTAGGATTAGATATGGTAGCATAAGGACAACAAGAAGCTGTTCGAGTGGTACATCATCCATTAAGCGATTACATCATACCATCTGTAGCCGATGTAGCTTCGAGCATTAAGAGACCGCTTGTGTGAGTAAATAACTTTGAAATAAAATCGGTGATGATTCAGATGATTCAATCAACTATTCAATTTAGTAGACACGTGCATGATGATCTGAACGCTCATATTTCTAATTTTCTAAAACTCTATGATACTTTTAAAATTAATGAAGTGTCGGATGATGCCATTAGATTAAGATTATTTTTTTTTCTTTATAGGATAAATTTAAAAGTTAGCTTTACTCTCTTTTTGTAGATTCTATCACAACTTGAAATGCTCTAGCCCAGAAATTCATGGCCAAACACTTTTCACCTTCTAAAACTTTAAAAATGTGCAATGATATTACTTCTTTTGTGCAGATGAAAATGGAGTCACTATATGAGACTTGGAAGCATTTTAAGAAACTACTGAAGAGATGTCCACATCATCAACTATCCATTTGGCTTCAGATACAAATCTTTTATAATAGTTTATCTCTTACTAATCATTCTATGATTGATGCAGCAGTAGGAGGTACCATTAATCGCAAAATAGAGGAGGAAGCCTTTGAATTGATTAATGAGATGGCATCAAATAGTTATCAGTGGCAAGTAGTTCGCATGATGCTGAGAAGACTAGCAGCTATACGTGGAGTAGATAGCATTCCAACTTTGATAGTTGAGATTTCAGCTCTTTGGGTTGAACTCAACAACATAAAGGGAGTAGCTATGCATGTACAGAGCATCACTTGTGAGCTGTGTGGAGGAAAACATGATACAAGCGAATGCCAAACAGGTAATCCCTTTACTAAAGCCTTTGATACAGCTAATTAGCTTGGCAATTTTTTTAGGCCACAACAAAATAATTTTTATTCCAATACATACAATCACGAGTGGAGGCAGCATTCGAACTTTTCATGAAGTAATTAAAATGCAGCACAACAACCACTCCAAGAATTCTAAGTACCTGAAAAGAAGCCCAACATAGAAGAGTTGATGATTAAATTTATGTAAAATCAAGAAGCAGCCATGCGAAATATGGAGATTAGATTCATGCAAAATGAAGAAGCGACCATGCAAAATTTGAAAACCAAGCTCAGGCAAGACCAAGTAGCGGTGATTCAAAACTTGGAGATGCAAGTAGGTCAAATGGTCAAGTTAATTTTTGAAAGACCATAAGGATCCTTGTCTAGCAACACGAAGACTAATCCAAGGGAGCAAATCAATGTTATCATATTAAGAAGTGGTAAAGAGTTGGAAGAGCCACATCAAAAGAAAGAGACTGATGAAAAAACTACAAATCATCGAAACAACCAGCTGAAGGATGGTCCCCTTGTATAAAGTTTGCCGATCCAAATATGAAGCCCTATGAGCCACCACAACCATTCCTAGAGAGACAAATACAACATTCAGATAAAAAAATTTTAAACTTTTTTAAAATTTTAAAGAATTTACATATTAATATTTCTTTTGTAGATGCTATCACTCAAGTGCCTAGGTATGCTAAGTTTCTTAAAAAAATTCTAACCAATCAAAGCTAGGTTAGTGGTGAAAGGGTATAGTCAGTGCGAAGGCATTGACATTAGGATACCTTCTTGCCAGTGGCCATGCTTAAATCCATCCACACACTGCTTGTTAGTGCAGTATATCTCAATTATAAAATATGGCAAATAGACATGAAAATGATATTCTTAAATGAATATCTTGAAGAAGATATCTATATGGATCAACCGTTTGGTTTCACTTTCAGTGATAGTGATCACAAGGCCTGCAAGCTGTAAAGGTCCATTTATGGACTAAAGCAAGCATCTTGGAGCTAGAATGCTCATTTTGATGATGTGATCAAATCATTTGATTTCATCAAGAATGAGAAGGAACCTTGTGTGTTCAAAACGATCAGTGGAAGCGCAGTTATCTTTCTCGTATTATACGTGGATGACATCCTCTTGATTGGAAATGATATTCTCATGTTGACCTCGGTCAAGATATGATTGTCTAGGGAGTTTTCTATGAAAGACCTAAGAGAAGATATTAGAATTTGATGTCTCAAATTTGATCCATAGCAGTGGAGAATTAGTATCAACACAGTCGGGTAGGCTCGGATATGGATCGAGTTGGCTCAGATCGTAGTCGAACTAGTCCTCTCAGACAAATAGAAAGCAAGTGTTTGGATGTGAGCAGTCGAGCCAGCTCGATTTTTGAGAGAGCTGGCTCGACAAAAGTGAATAGAATAGGATGGGATTTTTTATTTGATATTGGATTATGATTAATCCAAGGGATCTACAAGAGTTGTGCATAGATCAGATGTATTCACAAGATCTAATGGGCTTGGAGGGCTGTGGTCATGATCTGAAGGCTGGGAGACATTCCAAACTTCATCAAAACTCTGCTATACTCGTATTAGGAGACAGCCTTGTTAGGACTTCTATAAACTATTGGAAAGTATGGTACCTATGGCTGTTCAGAGCCACAGTCATAGATCTGATCTCTTGTATGAAACTGAATGTTAATCTAGTAAATTGAAGAAGATCTAAGAAAGAAGAGAGAAGGGATGGAGGCTAGGATTTTAATATTAGAACTAAAGAGAAGAGTGTTAGGAAGAAAAGCTCAGTTGTATTCCACTCTTATTGTAAAGGTTACAATACCCAGATTTTTATATACCCTAGGGTTTTCACATGAACCCTAATTAACCCCAGCTCAAAAACTTCTCTAGGCCAACTCAATACATGAAAGCACTCACCGAGCTCATATACACCCATGTCTTACGTGTTCTCATCCTTTGGATCTAAACCGATCCATACATGAGTTAGCCCCCTTAAGATCTCTCAAACCAGGTCTTAAGATCTTTAGGATCAACCAGATTCTAGTCCCAAACAGACATTTCACGTATCCCTGCTCGACCACTGAGCTAGCTCAGTCTCAGCACTAAACTGGCTAACTTGAGATTGGGTCGGCTCAATCTGGCACTGAGTCAGTCTAGTTGCATCTCATGCCAGCAGTCTCAAACTTGCACCTTTCTATTTGGCTTGACCTCTAAGACTTAGCTGATCCAGTTTTTGATTGAGCTGACTAACCTACAGAAATGATCCTTTTCTATAGTCTTCATCCTTTGGCTTTGGTCCCTTTCTCTACCTTGTGTCTCAAGTCTCCAAAGCACCAACCAAATGCCTCAAGATCCTCAACACCTAGATCTCAAGCCCATGGAGGGCTATACATCGCTTCCACCCTAGGACAACTCCTATTCTAGCCCTAGGACCACACCTATCCTAGAATCTCTGAAGCTAATGCCTTGGCTCCTCTCATGGCCTCCAAAGGCTTGGGAGCACCACACCATCTACCATCTCTATCTTGGTGCGCCCAAGTCTTGATACACCTGGCAACATCCTTTTGCATGATCCTGCTATCCCTGCATGTCCTGAAAACTCCTTATGCTCACTTGCCACCACCATCCTTCTTCAGCTGCCAAGCTTCCTTTAAGGCTTTTGGGATGATCGCTTCCACCGCTGAAGATCTTGGCTTGCTCTTTTGCACCACCCTTGGAGTTGTAGGCACCCTTTTGCTTAGCAGTTGCATCAATTATTTTGGACTTTCTTGGAGATCATGCAGCATTCCTATACCAGCATTCACCGCATACCCTGATGTTCCACCTGACATGGTCCCCTCAGAGCAACGCCTGTCATCCTATACAATCCTCTCCACTTGGATCTGTACAGCCTCGACACTAGTGCTGGGATATAGCTTCTCCCTCTTCACCCGTCCGCTCTGAACTCATGTTGCATCTTCCTCCATCTGTGAAGCCACCTCTGTCCTGTGCTCCACCTGAAATTGAAGCTCTCCTAATGTTGCAGAATCTGACTCTATCACTGAGTCACTCGAGGTCAACCATCCAATGCTGCACTGTTGGGCCTGTCGCTGCACCTCGGGCATCGTTGCTGCTCCTTCAGACCCTCAACACTCCACGGATCCCTCTGAAGCCATCTCAGATACAACGCATCTTGTGGGCACCTCCGAGACCACCAAGATTTTATCTGAATCTTCACTCTCAATGACTGAGCTGATGAAATCCAACTTTTTTCTTCCTTGTACTTCTTTCAAAGTGGACACTCCCGCTTAAAGTGCCCTACTTCATCACACTTGAAGCATCTCTTGGATCTCTTGCTGCCCCTCTGCTCTTACTTCTTCTTTTTTTCCTTGGCACTCTAAAACTGCGAGACTCTCCTGAAAGATCTCGCTCTTCATCATCTGTTCCTACTGCTCATTGGACCTTAGCACTGATACGATCTCCTCATGCATCAATATCTCCTTACCATACAGCAACGTCGTCACCAACGGATCGAAGCTGCCAGGTAGCGAACATAGTAGCAATAAATTTTTGTCCTCCTCAAGATCCACCCTAATGTTGAGTAAGTCCATGCTCATCCAGTCAAACTACTGAATATGCCCTGCAACATCCTCACCCTCCTACATCCAAAGGCTGTATAGTTGCTTTTTCAGCATCAACTTGTTGCACATATTCTTTTTCATGTACAACTAGCATATTCTCAACCATAATTCCTTTGATATCCTCTCCTCCAACACACCATACAAAATCTCATCCACCAGACAAGCCCTAATTGTGGCACATGCCTTTTTCTCCAAAGACATCCATATCTTATCTATCATCTCCTCCGACCTATTCTCTAAAGCCAAATCCAACCCCATCTAAACCAACAGATCCTCCATCATAACCATCCACATCATGAAAATTTTTTTTTCATCAAACTTCTCGAATTCTACCTTCAATATGCTGTCTTCTATGATCAATTTGAATCAAATAACAGTAAACAGGTAGATCTGAAAAAAATATCTTGACTAGAAAAGATGGACAACAGTCTTTAGATCTATTCCTTCCTCACGAAGCCTGGAGGAAATTTAGATCTAAATCTTGCTATTGGTTTTTGCTGAAATCTGATCTTCTTTCTCCTCTATGGTCAATTGGGCTCTAATACCAATTATTGTACTTATGGCTGCTCGGAGCTATAGTCGTAGATCCGATCTCTTGCATGAATCAGAGTGTTAATCCAGCAAACTGAAGAAAATCTAAGAAAGAAGAGAGAATGGGATGGAGTCTAGGATTTTAGCATTTGAACCAGAGAGAAGAGAGAAGAGAGTTAGGGAGAAAAGCTAAATTGTATTCCACTCTTTTTGTAAAAGTTACAATATCCATATTTTTATATAACCTAGGGTTCCTACATAAATCCTAATAAATCCCAGCTCAAAAATTCTCCTAGGCTAACCCAATGCATAAAAGCACTCACCGAGCCTATGTACATTCATGTCTCAATGCTCTCATCCCCTGGATCTAAATCTGATCCATACATGAGTTAGCCTCCTTATGACCTCTCAAACCAGGCCTTAAGACCCCTAGAATCAACCTAGACTCTAGCCCCAAATAGATCTTTCGCGTATCTCTGCCCGACCAATAAGCCAGCTCAGTCTTAGCACTGAGTTGGCTAACCTAAGACTGGGTCGGCTCAGTCTGGCACTGAGTCAGCCCAGTTGCATCCCATGCCAGTAGTCCCGAATGTGCATATTTTTGTTTGGCTTGACTTTTGTGACATAACCAATCCAATTTTTGACTAAGCCAGCTAACCTACAAAAATGATTCTTTTTTGTAGTCTTCATCTTTTAACTTTGGTTTCTTGCTCCATCTTATATCTCAGCTCTTCAAAATACCAACCAAGCTCTTCAAGGTCCTCAACACTTGGACCTCAAGCCCGTGGAGGGCTATACACCACCTCCACCCTAGGATAACTCCTATCCAAGTCTTAGGACCACACCTATCCTAGAATCCCTAGAGATAACATCTTAGCTCCTCCTGTGGCCTTTTAAGGCTTAGGACCACCACACCATCTACAAGAAGAGGATTCTTAGCCTATTTAAAGGCTATGACACTGTAGAGAGTAGTGTGGCACGTAGAGGCACATAAAGAGGCTTAGGCAGCCACTGAGTATGTACAGCTGACGAGAGAGAGGCATCAGATAGAGACGTGAGTTCCTGGAGGCCATGGATGTGGCCGTGAGTGTAGGAACAGAGGCTGATGTACTTGCAGGTAGCAATAGGTGCATAGCATTCGGTGTGGAGGCTATGAGAGCAGAGCATCTTGTAGCTACTAAGGGTCTCCTTGGAGATTTAAAGAGAGCTTTTATGAGGATAGCTTTTAGTTGAGAAAAATTTATATACAGTAAGTAGAGAGTGGGTATTTTTTTCTTACACTTATTTTTTCTCTTTCATAGTGAAGCCCGCATGCCCCATAGAGATAACACTTGGGCTAATCTATGTACTTGATTGTTCTTGTTTTATTTTCTTCTTTCTTCCTACCATAATATTCTAATATGAGATCCTTAATAATTGGTATCAAAACGAGTTGATATCATAATAAATTGATATCAGAGCTAGGCAGTATCGGAGTGTGGATTGCAGCAGTGGTGATAAAGATTGAAGAATATGGAGAAGACAAATGCAATCAAGGTGGAGATCAGCAGGTTTGATGGAAAGAGCAATTTATCCTTGTGGCAACTAAAGATAAAGGATGTCCTCATCCAACATGGATTAATTGACACTCTCTTATACAAGAAGATGCCAACCATCATGGAGGTAAAGGATTGGAAGCGAATTCAGATACAGACGGTGAGCATGATCCATTTGTACTTAGCGGATGATGTCATGATCTATGTACTTGATGAGACTTTTTTGATGGTGCTGTAGTCGAAACTTGAGGAGTTGTACATGGCAAAGTCACTCATCTGTATGCTATTTCTTTGGAGGCAGTTCTACCAACTATGGATGGATGAAGGTTAGAGTGTGCAAGAGCATCTATCCAACTTTCAAAAGACCTCATCGACCTTCTTAGCATTCATGAAAAAGTTAAGAAGAAGACCAAGGCGTTGGTCTTACTATCATCGCTTCCATCCTCTTCTGAGTCTTTAGTAACTGCTCTTCTTATAGGTAAGAGCACCATCAAGATGGAAGAGATGACTTCTACTCTACTCTAGAATAAGATTCTTAAGAGAGAGAATCGAGTCTTAAGTTTAGGTGATAACTCAGCACTAATGGTGACTGGAGATGATGGTGGTAGAAGATGGAGTGGTAGAAGATCGCGAGATGAGCGGTCTAAGTCCAAGAAGAGGGACCATAGCAAGATTAGGTGCTATCGATGCGACGAGTTAGGACGTTGAGTTAAGGATTGCCACAACTCAAAGATCGGACATATGCTACTATAGCGTTGGCCAATAGTGATACAGAAGGCAATGATGATGTTCTTTTGATTACTGATGAGGTATCTACTTCTTTCTCCTAGTGGATTATGGATTCTGCTTGTTTTCATCATGTATATTTTAGAGATAAGTTATTTGATTCTCTGGAGACTAGTGAGGGTACTGTGTTCCTGCCAGATAGATCGAGCTGTGAGATCAAGGATAGCAGGATGGTCAACATGAAGCTCTTTGATGGAACAGTGAAGAAGTTGGATAAGGTCTGATACATACCCAATTTTAAGAAGAATCTAATCTCACTGAGCAGACTGAATTCAATTAGCTTCAAATGAAAAGCTGATGGAGGAATCTTGAAGATCATGCATAGCAGTAGGATGGTAATTATGGAAAGAAAGTATGAAAGACATTACCTTATGACAGGGAGCCTAGTACGAGATGGAGCCCCAGGTGGAAATGGATCGGACATGAGATGAAAGACTCGGAAGGATGACATGCGACATCGTAAGATGAAGTTTCTATTATCGTAGGAGGCTACCTCAAGCAGATCTTAAGTTAGGAGGATCACAACCATTGATGAAGGTGGGATCGAGCAGCCTGGTTCGACTCCCACGTTTACCCTTCCATGAGATAATAGGTGATTATCCTAGGACATGAAGGCTAGAGGATCCAAAAGCTTTTAAAGTCAGGTGGAGGCCGAATGTCGAGTTGAGGTGGAGATTGTTAGAATTTGATGCCTCGAATTTGATGCACAGTAGAGGAGAACCAATATTAGCACAGTCAAGCTAGCTCGAATTTTGATCAAGCTGGCTCGGGTGAAGATCGAGCTAGCTCAAACCATAGTCGAGCTAGCTCTCTCAGGCAGATAGAAAGCAGATGTTCGAGTGAGACGCAGTTGAGCTAGCTCGATTTCTGACAGAGTCGGCTCGATAAAAGTGAATAGAATAAGATGAAATTTTCTATTTGATCTTGGATTATGATTAATCCAAAGGGTCTATAGGAGTTGCGCATGGATCGGATGTATTCACAAAATCCAACAGCCATGGAAGGTTGCGATCATGATCTGAAGGTTGGAAGACATTCCAGACTTTATCAAAACTCTATTAGACTTGTATTAGGAGACAGAGCCCCATTAGGACTCGACAAGAGAATTTCAGCCTATTTAAAGGCTATGACACTATGGAGAGGGATGTGGCACATAGAGGCATGCAGAGAGGCTCAGGCAACTACTGAGAGAAGCTCGACAGAGCGTCGAGTACGTGCAGCCGACAAGAGAAAGGCATTAGATAGTGCTATGAGTTTCTAAAGACCGTGGGAGTGGCCATGAGCGTAGGAACAGAGGTTGAGGTGCTTGTAGGTAGCAATAGGTGCATAGCATTCGGTGCAGAGGCTGTAAGGATAGAGCATCTTATAGCTGTTGAAGGTCTCCTTGAAGATTTTGAGAGAGCTTTTGTGATGGTAGCTTCTAGTTGAAAAAAATTTATGTACAGTGAGTAGAGAGTGGATATTCTTCTCTTATATTTATTTTTTTCTTTTATAGTGAAGCCTGCATGCCTTGTGGAGCTAGCACTTGGGCTTCTCCACATACTTGATTATTCTCATTTTATTTTTTTCTTTCTTCCTGTTGTAATATTCTGGTACGAGATCCTAAACAATTGATATCAAAGCGAGTTGATATCATAACGAAAGCATCCTTTATTTTGGAAATTAAGATCTATAGAGATAGATAGAAGAAGATGCTAGGTCTATCACAAAAGATGTATACAAAAGAGGTGTTGAAGAAGTTCAGCATGGAGAGCTCCAAGAGTAATGGAGAACTCTAGGTGCAGGGATATACAGACTTAGACTTTATGTCTAACATTGATGATCGAAAGTTGACATCAGATAGTCTATTTTCATGCAATGATGGTGCTATAAGCTAGAAGAGTTTCAAGCAGACAGTTTGATAAGTGGTAAAAATATACTAGTAAAAGTATTAAATTTAAAATAAATTAATTTATTTTATTAGAAATTGATACTTTTATTAATCTTATGTAGGAAAGAAGGCCACCAATGTGAAGATCTCATTTTTCTGATTTATATGAAAAAAATTTCAGACAAAACGGACTTCAAACGAGCCCAGAATCGAATTTCAAAAAAAAAAAAAAAAATCGATGCAACGCTGACGTCAGGATTTTTCGCGGCGCACGATGGACCATCTGAAGGGCAATTCGGGAATTTCACAGCATAAAGCGCGCATTGATTGGCTGAAGAACATGGCGGTCCATGCAACACTGGGCTCGCGCACGGTCCATGGAGGGCAATTTGGAAATTCTGGCTGATCCAACGGGCGATTTTCACTGAAGCTTGATCGGATGGCCCAGATTTGATCCAAAGCGAAGTCGATCGATCCAACGGCTGAGATTAAATCCGACTTGATCTGGGTTATTTTAAGAGGTTTTTGAGTGGTTTTTGGACCGTTTGATCAAGATCTAACGGGCAGAATTACCCAGATCTTAATTTGAGTTGATTTTGGAGTCCTTAAACCTAATTTTTGATGGAATTTTGGGGGAATCAAACTCTTTATCTATAAAAAAAAGCCTGTTGCCGTGAAAAAAAAAAAAAAGAGAGAGACAAAGAGAGAGACGGGGAGAAAGAGAGAGAGAGGGAGAAAGAGAGAGAGAAAGAGAGAGAGAGATAAAAGAAAGTGATTTGTGAGAAAATCAAAAAAAAAAAAGGTTTTTGATTTTTCTTCGACGATCAAGACATCGATCAAGGAGCCTCTTCTTCTTCGCCAAGTTCTCCACATCAAGAGCAGCAGACAATCAATTTCAGCAATCAAACAGTCTAATTTCTCTATGCTTTTTATTTTATTTGCTATTTTTGAATTTGTTATCATGAACTAAATTTTATTTTACTAAGGCTAAGGTGTAGCCACTCTTTTGATGCAATATTCAGTATGATTTATTTTTAAATTTTATTCATGAGGAGTATATAAATCTGATCTTAATGCTTTTAGATTACTGGCCATCTTCTAATTGATCTGATGAACATAGATGTTACGGACCAAGTACATCTATGTTAATGCTTCTTGATTATATACCTTGTATTATGAATCAAATTAGAATTCATATGCATGCGGGAAATTTTAGTGCGCTTTGGACGCAGCGTATTTTAATTAGAGGGTTTCACAAAACCTAATGCATTAATATTTATTTAAATTACACCTGGACCAAAGGATAATTAATAAATATTAATAGTTTTGCTATGCCTGGACCAAAGGATAGTGAATAAATTAGGAGACTCCACCGTCACATGAAATAAAATTAATCTAAAAATCTGAATATTGTATTGACTGAGTTGGTGAACCGATTGCCTTAGTAATCCATTGCTCTTGAATTTAAAACCCTAATAATTTACACTCTCTCTATTTAATTAAAAACTTTTAATTATTTTTTATTTTATTTTTTTAATTTCTTATTCTCATAAATCGATCTTCTAAATAAAGCATAGGAAAGAGCTTTTCAGTACTTATTTTTCCAATCCTCTAGGGATGATACTCTACTCATTCACTTTATTACTTGATCGACTGGTGCACTTGCCATAGCTATAAATTAGCACGCATCAAGTTTTTGGCACCGTTGCCGGGGATTGTGTCTAAAATAATATTAAAATTTTGATCCTAGCTTTACTTTAGAAATTTATTTTTAATTTTTATTATTAAAAAAAAAAATTTAGTGCATGACACGTACTGGACATAGTAACTTACTACCTTTAGATCCAAAAATTGAAAGAACCATTAGAAGACTACAACAAGAGAGAAACATGGCAGCTGAAGATCCTAACGACATCAATCTAGGATTGGATATGGCGACTGAAGGACAGCATGAAGCTATTCGACCAGTACATCATCCATTAAATGATTACATCACACCATCTGTAGCCGATGCAGCTTCGAGCATCAGGAGACCGCCTGTACGAGCAAACAACTTCGAAATAAAATCGACGATGATCCAGATGATTCAATCAACTGTCCAATTCAGTGGACACGTGCATGATGATCCGAATGCCCATATTTCTAATTTTCTTGAACTTTGTGATACTTTTAAAATTAATGGGGTGTCGGATGATGCTATTAGATTAAGGTTATTTCCTTTCTCTTTATGGGATAAAGCTAAAAATTGGCTTCATTCTCTTCCTGCAGGTTCTATCACAACTTGGGATGTCCTAGCCCAAAAATTCTTAGCCAAGTACTTTCCACCTTCCAAGACTGCTAAGATGCGCAACGATATCACTTCTTTTATGCAGATGGACATGGAGACACTATATGAGGCTTGGGAGCATTTCAAGGAACTGCTGAGGAGATGTCCACATCATCAACTACCCGTATGGCTTCAGGTACAAACTTTCTATAATGGTTTATCTCCTACTAATCATTCTATGATTGATGCAGCAGCAGGAGGAACCATTAATCGAAAAAATGGAGGAAGAAGCCTTTCGATCTGATCGATGAGATGGCATCAAATAGCTATCAATGGCAGACAGAGCGCATGATGCCAAAAAGACTAGCAGCTGTGCAGGGAGTAGATTGCGTGCCAACTTTACTAGCTGAAATTGCAGCCCTTAGAGCCGAAGTCAACAACTTAAAGGGAACAGCTATGCATGTTCAGAGCATTACTTGTGACCTGTGTGGAGGAGGACACGATACGAGCAATTGCCAGACAGGTAATCCTTTTGCTAAAACAACTGATACAGCTAATTATATTGGTAATTTTTTCAGGCCGCAACAAAACAATCCCTACTCCAACACATACAATCAAGGGTGGAGGCAGCACCCAAATTTCTCATGGAGCAATCAAAATGCAGCACAACAGCCACCCCCGGGATTCCAAGTACCTGAAAAGAAGTCCAACATGGAAGAGCTGATGGTCAAATTTATGCAAAACCAAGAAGCAACTATAAAAAATTTGGAAGCCAAACTTAGGCAGGACCAAACAGCAGCAATTCGAAACTTGGAGATGCAAATAGGTCAAATGGCTAAGATAATCTCCGAGAGACCTCAAGGATCCTTGCCAAGCAATACGGAGACAAATCCAAGGGAGCAAGTCAATGCTATCACCCTAAGAAGTGGTACAAAGCTGGAGGAGCCACATCAGAAGAAAGAGACTGAAGAGCCAACTACAAATAAGGAACCATCAACTCAAAATTCGTCAGTCACCAAAACAACCAGCAGATGGATGGTCTCCAGGTATACGGTTTGCTGATCCAAATGTGAAGCCCTACGTGCCGCCACTACCATTCCCAGAGAGACAAATACAGCATCCAGATAAGGAATTTTCTAACTTTTTCAAAATTTTAAAGAATTTACATATTAATATTCCTTTTGTAGATGCTATTACTCAAATGCCCAGGTATGCCAAGTTTCTCAAAGAAATCTTAACAAATAAGAAAAAGCTGAAGGAGCATGAGAGAATAAATTTGAATGAAGAATGCTCAGCAATACTTCAAAATAAATTACCACAGAAGCTTAAAAGATCCAGGGAGTTTTACTATCCCCTGCATTATTGGTGATTGTAGTTTTGATAAAGTTTTATGTGATTTAGGAGCAAGCATTAATCTCATGCCTTTTTCTATTTTCAGGAAGCTGGGTCTAGGAGAACCAAAGCCTACCACTATTACTCTTCAATTAGCCGACAGATCCATTAAATATCCAAGAGGTATAGTGGAGGATGTCTTGGTAAAGGTAAACAAGTTTATTTTTCCTATTGATTTTATTGTTCTTGATATGAAAGAAGATTATGATGTACCCCTTATTTTAGGGAGACCCTTTTTAGCTACTGGAGGAGCTTTAATAGATGTTCAACAAGAAAAATTAATTCTTAGAGTCCAAGATGAACAAGTTACTTTTAATGTTTTTAAAGCTATTAAACATTCCAATGATAATCAAACTTGTTTTCGTATAGATGATATTGACAATTTAGTGCATGAGTATTTTTTAGAAAATAGGTTTGAAGACCCTATTGAAGCTTGCATTGTCCAATCACAAGAGGATTCAGCTGAAGATGAAAGGCAAACAGAATGCATAAAATTGCTAAGGGCCAGACCATATATTCCACGCACATACAGACCACGATTTGAAGAATTAGAAAGATCATCCACTCCTTTTCCAAAGACATCAATTGAAGAGCCACCTACTCTTGAACTTAAACCTCTTCCCTTCTCATTTAAAATATGTTTTCTTGGAAGGTTCATCACACTTACCTGTTATTATTTCTTCTTCCTTGACAAGTTTAATGGAAGAAAAATTATTAAGAGTACTAAAGAAACACAAAAAGGCGTTTGGATGGACAATAGCAGACATCAAAGGAATTAGTCCCTCAATTTGTATGCACAAAATTCTCATGGAGGACAACTATGAGCCTACGGTCCAACCCCAAAGAAGACTCAACCCCAAGATGCAAGAAGTGGTCAAAAAGGAGGTAATCAAGCTACTGGATGCAGGTATTATTTATCCTATCTCTGATAGTTCATGGGTGAGCCCTGTTCAAGTAGTTCCTAAGAAAGGTGGGATTACTGTAGTTCAAAATGATAATAATGAATTAATCCCCACTAGAACTGTTACTGGATGGAGAGTGTGCATGGATTATAGAAAATTAAATGATGCAACTAGAAAAGATCATTATCCTCTTCCATTCATTGATCAGATGTTAGAAAGATTAGCTGGACATGATTTTTACTGCTTTCTAGATGGATATTCTGGTTATAATCAAATTGCCATAGCACCTGAGGATCAAGAGAAAACTACTTTTACATGTCCTTATGGTACATTTGCTTTTAGAAGAATGCCGTTTGGTTTATGTAATGCACCAGCTACTTTTCAACGATGCATGATGGCTATTTTTTATGATATGATTGAAAATTATCTTGAAATATTTATGGATGATTTTTCTGTCTTTGGATCCACATTTGATAAATGCTTGCATAACTTATCTCTTATTTTACAAAGATGTGAGGATACTAATCTTGTCTTAAATTGGAAAAAATATCATCTGATGGTACAAGAAGGCATAGTATTAGGCCACAAGATTTCATATAAAGGTATAAGAGGATATTTAGAGTCTAAGATGATTTCAGCTAATGCACTATAAGCTAGAAGAGGCAGATAGTTGATAAGTGGTAAAAATATACTAATAAAAGTATTAAATTAGAAAATAAATTAATCTATTTTATTATAAATTAATATTTTTATTAATCTTATGCAGGAAAGAAGGCCACCAATGTGAAGATCTCATTTTTTTGATTCAGATGAAAAAAATTTCAGGCAAAACGGACTTCAAACGAGCCCAGAATCGAATTTCAAAAAAAAAAAAAAAAAAAAAAAAAAACCGACGCAACGCTGACGTCAGGATGACGTCAGCATTTTTTGCGGCGCACAATGGACCATCTGAAGGGCAATTCGAGAATTTCACAGCATAAAGCGCGCGTTGATTGGCTGAAAAACGTGGTGGTCCATGCAACACCGGGCTCGCGCACGGTCCACGGAGGGCAATTTGGGAATTCTGGCTGATCCAATGGGCGGTTTTCACTAAAGCTTGATCGGACGATCCAGATTTGATCCAACAGTCAATCCAACGGTTGAGATTAAATCTGACTTGATCTGGGTTATTTTAAAAGATTTTTGAGTGATTTTTGGACCGTTTGATCAAGATCTAACGGACAGAATTATCCAGATCTTAATTTGAGTTGATTTACGAGTCCTAAACCTAATTTTTGATGAATTTTGGGGGGAATAAAACTCTTTATTTATAAAAAAAAAGCCTGTTGCCATGAAATAAAAAAAAAAGAGAGACAAAGAGAGAGATGGGGAGAAAGAGAGAGAGAGAGAGAGGGAGAAAGAGAGAGAGAAAGAGAGAGAAGAGAGATAAGAGTGATTTATGAAAAAAAAAAAAAAGATTTTTGATTTTTCTTCGACGATCAAGACATCAAGGAGCCTCTTCTTCGCCAAGTTCTCCACATCAAGAGCAGCAGACAATCAATTTCAGCAATCAAACAGTCTAATTTCTCCATGCTTTTTATTTTATTTGCTGTTTTTGAATTTGTTATTATGAACTAAATTTTATTTTACTAAGGCTAAGGTGTAGCCACTCTTTTGATGCAATATTCAGTATGACTTATTTTTAAATTTTATTCATGAGGAGTATATAAATCTGATCTTAATGCTTTTAGATTACTGGCCATCTTCTAATTGATCTGATGAACATAGATGTTACGGACCAAGTACATCTATGTTAATGCTTCTTGATTATATACCTTGTATTATGAATCAAATTAGAATTCATATGCATGCGGGAATTTTAGTGCGCTTTGGACGCAGCGTATTTTAATTAGAGGGTTTCACAAAACCTAATGCATTAATATTTATTTAAATTACACCTGGACCAAAGGATAATTAATAAATATTAATAGTTTTGCTATGCCTGGACCAAAGGGTAGTGAATAAATTAGGAGACTCCACCGTCACATGAAATAAAATTAATCTAAAAAAATTGAATATTGTATTGACTGAGTTGGTGAACCGATTGCCTTAGTAATCCATTGCTCTTGAATTTAAAACCCTAATAATTTACACTCTCTCTATTTAATTAAAAACTTTTAATTATTTTTTTTATTTTCTTTTATTTCTTATTCTCATAAATCGATCTTCTAAATAAAGTATAGGAAAGAACTTTTCAGTACTTATTTTCCAATCCTCTAGGGACGATACTCTACTCATTTACTTTATTACTTAATCGACTGGTGCACTTGCCATAGCTATAAATTAGCATGCATCAACAGTGATAGCAGACTTCATCATGAAAGTAGAGTATATCGCTATCTCAAAAACTATGAAGGAGGCATTCTGGTTCAAGAAGTTTATTGCAAAGCTATGAGTGATATCATCAGATATCATCCCATTGTACTGCGACAATAATGATGCCATAGCCCTAAGGAGCCAAGATCTCACCACAAGTTTAGCACATCGATCGACAGTTCCACCTGATCTATTATTATCTTGAGAAGAAATATGTCGAGGTCAAGAAAGTCGACACCACGGACAATACGACTGATAAACACATTAAATATATATATATATATTAATTTATTAAATTAATTTATCTTTATTCTTAAGAATTAATAATTTTATTTATTTTTCGTAGTAAAAAAGATCATGGATGAAAAGAGCTTGATTTATTTATCAAAAAAAAAATTAGAATGAATCGGACGTAAATTGGACCCAAAATGAAGATTTAAATAAAAAAATAATAAAAATAATAAAAAGGCCCAAAAATCGACCCATCAAGCCCACCGATGTATGATGAACTGGCAGGTCGATCCATAGATCTAGGCACAGACCGGCTATCTCAGAAGGTGCAGCAAATCAGAGTGTGCCGCATGGTGGACCTGAACCCGTAAAGGGTTTACCAAAAATTTCACGTGGCTCATAGGGGCAGAATCATCATTTCGTCGATCCAGGCATGTGGGGATTGGTTAGGGTCTTTGGTGTAGTTAGTCCATCATGGTCTACAGGAACAGTAATGTGCGATCCAATAGTCTGCATTCATCCCGATGAAGATCCAATGGCTAGCATCGTTTCTTGGTCTGATTCAAACAGTGCCCAGCATTTTTGCATGATTGGACGGTCCATATTAGTGCCAGTAGAGATCCAATGGCGGGGAGGGTTCTCCAACTTAATTCAGGAAGATCCAGGGGCAATCCAACAGTCCAAATTCATCCCATCAAATGGTTCGATGGCTATTAATCAATCAGGGTCTTGATGAAGTTATAAAAAGCGGATTTTGATCTAATCTGGCCATTTAAATCTGATCTAATGGCTGAAAATTATCATAAAGAGCAGAATTCAATCCACACACATTTTCTTTGGTTTTTTTCTATTTTTAACTCAAATTCTTCTAATTTTTCCTCTATAAAAAGCTCTTTCTTGAAACCTAACGAGCTATCAGCCCTCCAAAGCCCTCCTTTGACCTAAAACTCTCTCTCCCTGTTTCTCTCTCTCTAATCCTTCTTTCTTCAAGCTTTTTTCTTTCTTTCTCCAACAGACCACAAAATTCTCCTATTTCTCCACCAAAACTCCTCTCCTGCTCCTGATTTTTGCAAGCAGCTGCTATCCAGGATCTTCTACAAAGCACTAGGATGAAGATTTTAGTGAGAAGCTTCTCAATGGCTGGCTCATCATCTTGTTCTTAGAAGATCATTGTGATCTTGTTTTCGCGATATTTTCTATTTTCTATTTTTTATATTTTTTAAAAAATAAAAATTATTTTTTATTTATAAAATCTTTATGTCTTTATAAGACATGTAGAATAGTTTATGACTCTTGAGACGAGCCATGATCTACGGATACTGTTCGTACTTTTAGGATAAATTATATTTAGATTAATTTTTTTATTATATCTAATTCAATTTAGGTTAGCTTATAACTTTAAGGGACGGACTGTAATCTAGGGGTACAGGCCATGCTCTCGAAAATATGTTATATCTTTATTAATTAGATATCAATTATAATATATTAAAAAGAATATCAGCTATCAGATAAGATATCAATTGAGATCTTGAGAATCCATCTCCATACTTATAACTCCACTTTAATTAATTTACTATTTATTTGCTTTTCTAATTAATTTAAGTAGCCCTTTAATTAATTAACTTCTAATTAATCTTAATTACTTTTAATTTATAATTTAAATGTAATTAATATAATCCCTGAGAATATGATCGCGATTCATTCTATCTATATAATGGTGAGTTAGATTTTATTTTTGACTGCCTACGATAGCGATAAAATTTTGGCACCATTGCCAGGAATCATGATTTAGTTGCTTTAAAAATTTAAATAAATAAATAAATAAAATTTTAAAAAAAATTAAAAAATTTTAAAAAAATTATAGTGATACTGCATAAGCTATTTAGGGATTAGAGATCTAATCACAGAACCTAATAAGTAAAATTAACTAATTTAAATTTGATTATCTTACTTTACTTGAACATCTTGACTTTTTGCATCTCATCTTCATAAGATACTTTAAGAGCACTAAATCCAATTAAATAAGATATGGTGGAGATTTAATTACCCTTCCTTAGTCCAAAAATCATAAATCTTCATATTGCATTAACCTAAGCCTTTAATTTTTAAAATCAATTAGATGCTGACCCCTAAGAATAATTGAGTTCATTAGGATAAGAAACCCTAAAAGTTGTACTAGATTAGGCTTAGTTAGTTCAAATGGTGTCTAAGACAAGTGGTTCAGGGATCATGTTCCGAAGGATGGTGTTACTTAATTAATTCTATTAGCTTATCTCGCCAAGATAATTGGTATCTAAGAAAAATAACGAGAGAACTCTCATCGATCTTACACTTATCTGACTAGTTGAGTGGCTGATTCTATACTTGAAAGGCTTGAAGGTGACCTTGGCAGTTAGGAGCTGTCTAAATCTAGGATAACCCTTAGCTAGGATTGACTGTATAACTTGATTGCTAACTAACATCAAACCTAATAAAACTTCTCTAATTTATTTCTTAGACTTAGGACTCTCTAGGTTTTCTTCTTTAGAATTTCTTTCGTTCTTTAAAAAAATTTAAAAAAAATTTAAAAAAATATCTTTCTATGCTTGCCCTAAAGTATAATTATAGGATTTATGCTTGGGTGTTGCTCACTGTAACCCATAATTTAACCCCTAGATCCTGAAATCAAGAGAACCCTTAGAGCTAACAGAAGTAGAAACATAGATCAAAATCAGAAGAACGATCCACCTAGATAATTGAAGGAGTACTTCACTCCTTCCACATATTCTTATTCTTCCTGCATTCAGGTTCCTCCAGTAAAAGCTATACAGTATGAAATCAAGTCTATTGTTATTCAGATGCTCCCATCTTTTTATGAACTTACCAATGAGGACCTATAGAAACATCTTGATGAATTCCTAGAAATATGTTTAATAGTTAAAATTCAAAATTTCTCTGATGATGCTCTTAGGTTGAAATTGTTCCCCTTTTCATTGAAGAACAAAGCCAAATATTAGCTAAACTTTTTAGACATTCAAAAGGAATTTCTCAAAAAATACTTTCCAGTAGGAAAAACTAATTAAATAAGAAAGGCTATAACTAGTTTTTCCTAATTAAAGGGAGAGATGTTTCATGAGACTTCAGAGAGATTAAAAAAACTAATTAGAAAATATCCCCACCATGCTGTACCCAAGTGGCAACTAGTCCAGTGCTTCCATGATGGTTTGACAAAGAAGTATCGGCAAATAGTTGATGCATCTTATGGTGAAACTTTCATGCTGAAAAACGAGCAAAAAGCCTGACAACTGTTTGAAATCCTGAGCAAAAATTCATTACACCATATGTCTACTGCTAGGAGAGATCCTCTCATATCCAGACCCAAATAGGGTAGAATTTATGAGATAGGTAGTTTGATGGATATCTATAGCCAAGTAAATGAATTATCTCAAAAGATGGACCGACTACTACAAGCAATCTCCACCAGTACTCCACCCATACCCATGGTAGATATGTGTGCAATATGTTCAAGTCCTGCACACACTATTTATGATTATCCTGCTGCATCCTAGTTTTCTGAGTATATACACGAACAAGTAAATCAAACACAAACTCAGAACAATTTTAGAATAGGATACAACCTTTACTCCAATACCTACAATCCCGGTTGGAGAAACCATCCAAATTTTTTTTAGGCCCAATAATCTACTGCTAGGCCACCAATTTTCAGACTTAATTACACTAAGGTAGCTTATAAACCAACTCCATATCCACAAGTTGCACAAAATTTACAGCCTTTTTCAAATACTTTCTTTGAGGAAAAAATATTACAAGAATTAAAGGAGCTCAAGATGAACACCTAAATCCTTCACTCCCACACTCAATCAATAGCCAAGTTAGAAACCTAACTAGGACAACTAGCCACTGCTTTAATAGAAGAAAGGAAGGAAGACTTTTAAGTCAACCCATTAATAATCCAAAAGGATAGTACATGGCTGAGTGCTCTACTGGTCCAGAAATTTTTTTTGAATATGCCAAGTCTATTATGACCCTAAGAAGCGAGAAAACCATAAATCAGCCTGAAACAACTCCAGAACCAGAACCATCAAAACCAGCTAAATCAGAGAAAAATAAAATCATAGAGAGGGAGAACCTATTGACCCAGCACCTACACCTAAAGCCCCATTTCCTAGTGCTTTAGAATCTCCTTTGCCTTTAGACAAGAAGGACATTAAAATGAATGAAATGCTTGAATTATTTAAACAAGTCCAAATTAATTTATCCCTTCATGATGCTATTAAATAAGTTCCAATATATGCCAAATTTTTTAAGATCTACGCACTCAAAAATGAAGAACTAAAGCACACACACCTAAGAAAGTTCACTTAACTAAACAAGCCAGCTCCATCTTTCAACAAATAATCCCATCTAAACTTAAGGATCCTAGTACTCCAATAATATTCTATGTTATAGGAGATTTGACCATTAAGAAAGCATTGCTCAATTTGGGTGTGAGTATTAATCTTCTTCCAAGTTCTGTTTATGAACTTTTTAGATTTAGAGAATTAAAACCCACTATGGTAACCCTATAATTAGCCAATAGATCAATTAAGGTACCCCATGGAATGTTGGAAGATGTGCTGGTCAAGATGGATGAATTTTACTTTCCTGTAGACTTTCTGATGTTAGACATGAAATGTGGTAGCAACCCCAGCCAAGTATCTATCATCCTAGGTAGATCCTTCCTAGCAACTGCCAATGCTTGCATAAATTGTAGGACTGGGGTTATGGATGTAGCTTTCAAAAATAAAAAGTTGAGGTTGAATATTTTTAACTCTACACAAGGATCACCTACTTTCGACCATAGTGAAATTAATTTACTAGAGAAAGTTTTAGAAGATAAAATCGATACCTTGCTCGACTCAGACTCTTTATAAGCATGCCTAGCATACTTTGGAGTGGATGATTTTGATATTGATGTATACACTAAAGAAGTTAATGTACTTTTAGAGCCATCCAATTTTAGCACCACTCCTTCCTGAACTGTAAAGTATGAATAATTATCGACTCAGTCGAGTCCTTTAGTACCATCCCTAGAAGCACCACTTACCTTAGAGTTAAAGCCTCTTCCTGACACATTGAAGTATTTATTTCTTAGAGCCAATGAGACCCTCCCGGTAATCATATCCTTCAAATTAACTACTGACCAGGAAGACTAACTTGTAGGCATGCTCAAAGAGCACAAGAAAGCCATAGGATGGTCAATTGCTGATTTAAAAGGCATTGATCCTCCTATTTGCATGCATCACATACATTGCGAGGCTGAGGCCAAACCATATAGAAACATGTAACGCAAATTAAATACAAATATGTGGATGGTAGTAAAGCAAGAGGTAATAAAATGGTTAGATGTAGGCATTATCTATCCAATTTCTAATAGTAAATGGATTAGCCTGACCCAGGTGGTACCTAAGAAATCGGGTATCATTGTGGTAGAAAATAACAAAGATGAGTTATTATCCACTCGCACAGTAATTGGCTGACAAGTATATGTAGATTATAGGCGACTCAATACTATGACTAGGAAAGACCATTTTCCACTACCTTTTTTTAAGTAAATTCTAGAATGGTTAGCAGGTCAAAACTACATCTGCTTCCTGGATGGATATTCAGAATATAATCAAGTATCTATATTCCTAGAGGACCAAGAGAAAACCACCTTTACTTGCCCCTATGGTAATTTTGCCTTCCATAGAATGCCTTTTGGACTATGCAATGCACCGACCACTTTTCAGCGATGCATTATGACTATTTTTTCGATATGGTTGATAAGTTTTTAGAAGTGTTTATGGATGATTTCTCTATTTTTTACTCTACTTTTGATATCTATCTCCAAAATTTAACTAAAGTGCTTAAATGATGTGTAGAGACAAATTTGGTATTGAGTTAGAAAAAGAGCCATTTATGGTTCATGAAGGAGTTGTACTTGGGCATATTGTATCTGTGTAGAGGATCGAAGTA
The DNA here is from genome assembly GCA_006176705.1 of Cocos nucifera. Lineage (NCBI taxonomy): Eukaryota > Viridiplantae > Streptophyta > Magnoliopsida > Arecales > Arecaceae > Cocos > Cocos nucifera. The sequence goes on along the minus strand of QRFJ01002544.1, from coordinate 15,779 downwards.
GATAAAGCTAAAGTTGAGATAATATTAAAGCTACCACCTCTAATTTTGATTAAATAAGTACGATCCTTCTTAGAACATGCAGGATTTTATAGGTGCTTTATTAAGAACTTTAGCAAAATGTCCCAATCTTTATGTAATCTTTTAGCTAAAGAGAATTCCATTGATTTTAATGAAGACTATTTAGCCGTCTATAATAAACTTAAAACTGCATTGACTACTGCACCAATTATTAAATCACCAGATTGGATCCTACCATTTGAAATTATGTGTGATGCTTCTGATTATGCAGTAGGAGCAGTTTTAGGATAAAAATTTAATAAAAAATCTCATGTAATTTACTATGCTAGTAAAACTCTCTCTGATGCTCAATTGAACTACACCACAATCGAGAAAAAATTGCTTGCAGTTGTGTTTGCCCTAGAGAAATTTAGATTATACCTTCTGGGCTCCAAGGTCTTAGTTTACTCTGATCATGCTATATTGAAATATCTACTATCAAAGAAGGATACAAAGCCTAGGCTGATTAGATGGGTCCCTTTATTACAATAATTTGATCTAAAAATTTTAGATAAAAAGGGTTCCCAAAATGTGATAGTAGACCATATCTCAATGATCTTGGTAGAATACAATTATGAAAGCATTGAAGATAAGTTTCCTAATGAACAACTATTTTCAGTATCTTCTAATAATCTTCACTGGTTTGCACATATAGTTAATTATTTGGCGATTTGACAAGTCCCATCCCACTAGACCCAACAAGTGAAAAATAATTTTCTTTCAAGTAAAATATTATTTTTGAAAAGAACCAGAGTTATTCAAAATTTGTCCAGACCAAATTATCCAACGATGTGTCCCTAAGAGTGAATTTCAATGTATCTTAATTTTTTATCACTCAATAGCTCATGGGGGATATTTTAGTGGAAGAAAAATGGCAACAAAAATACTACAAAGTGAATTTTACTGGCCAACATTATTTAAGGATGTCTATGATTTTTTGTTATAATTATTTAAGATGTCAACAAATAGAAAATATTTCAAGAAAAGATATGATACCCCTATCCCCAATTTTAGTAGTTGAAATCTTTGATGTTTGGAAAATTGACTTTATGGGCCCATTTTCTTTCTCTTACGATTATGAATATATTTTGGTGGCAGTAAATTATATTTCTAAGTGAATAGAAGCTATGGCAACTCGAACCAATGATCATAAGGTGATAATCAAGTTTATTCAAAGAAACATTATAAGTCGGTTTGGTTACCCTAGAGCTATAATTAGTGATAGGGATATGCACTTCACGAATAGGCACTTTGAATCTTTGATGAAGAAATATGGAATAAAAAATAGAATAGCCATCCCATATCACCCCCAAACCAGTGGACAAGTTGAAGTTTTCAATAGAAAAATAAAGAAGATCTTAGAGAAAACAGTTAGGTCGGACCATAAAGATTGATCTAAGAGATTAGATGATGCATTATAGGCCTACTGTACTGCCTACAAAACTTCTATAGGAATGTCTCCTTATCGGCTTATTTTTAGAAAATATTGTCATCTACCGATAGAATTAGAACACCGTGCATATTGGGCAATAAGAAAATTTAATTTTGATATAAAAAATGCGGGATCAAAAAAGAGACTACAATTGAATGAATTAGAGGAATTACGTAATGAGGCATACAAGAGCGCTAAAATTTATAAGGCTCGAATCAAAGCTTATCATGATAAGATCATTTTAAGAAAAATATTCGAATCTAATCAAAAAATTATGGCTCTTTAATTCTAGCTTAAGATTATTTTCTGATAAATTTTGCTCATGTTGGGATGGACTATTCATTATGACCCAAGTTTTTCTCCATGGAGCACTAGAACTAAGAGATCCAAAATAGAAAAATACTTTTAAAGTTAGTGACCAATGGATCAAACCTTATTTAGATGGTATAAGGGATGGAGAACAAATTGAGTTAGTGGATCTGATTGAATCGGTCTATGAACCACCATAAATTTTTGACTTGGTCTAGCTGAAGATCTTAAACTTAGCACTTGTTGGGAGGCAACCCATCATTTTCTTTCTTTCTTTCAAAATTTTAGTTTTTATTTTTGTAGAAAATCAATAAAGATAATTAGCCTAAGTTGGGGGGAGAAAATCATCACAATAACATCCTATATGAACCTGATAGAGCATAATGAAGAACCTGCAAATAACAAATCAGGTGGTACCCCTCCTTGATAAATATTTCTATTTTTCTCCTTTTATTAAGGATAATAAAAATTAAGTTGGGGAGAGAATAACTAATTTTAAAATTTATGAGTTCTCAAGTATGATTTGAAATAATTAACTTTATATATCCAAACTTTATTTTGATTAAGAGTTAATTAGACACCCTAATCAATGAATGATTAATGGTCTAGATAATTTTAGAGATATTGAGGAATAAATTATTAAGAAAATCTAATGAATGGTAGGGTTTAGATATGACTAAATTTTAAGACTGATTCTAGAACTCTCTTCTTACTAATCTGAGTAAAGAATCTACTTCATGGGAGTTGGATGGAAAGGTCAAAATATGCAAAAGTCTTCCTTAAAATCTGCTTTAAAAAAAATATTAGTTTTCCATGCCTAAGTAAGCATTATGGTTCGTGTAAAAAAGATAGGCAACAATGTAAATTAAAAAGGGAGGTTGGTTTTTTATTGAGTAACCGGGCCCTTTTGTCTATGTAAGCATTGTAGTTTGCATCAAAAGATGGGGATGCAACAAAAAAAATGGACAATAAGGGGACTAAATTGCAAGAAGATAATAAACCCCTCTCGCATTAAGTTAGAGAATTTAGAAAGTAAAGTAGGGAGTTGGTGAAAAAAGATCTCTAAAAAAATTTTTATGGCTATTACTCAACCACTAATTGGATCAAATTAGTAATCCGATGACGTACATCTTTAATAGTTTGATCGAGTATTAGTTATCTTTAGAAATATCTAAATCTAACTTTTACTTCAAGACTAAGTCGGTATATTGCTAATTAATCTACTTTACTTGAGGAAGAGCAAAGTTTTTGCAAGTTGGGGGGTGTGATAAACATATTAAATATATATAAATATTAATTTATTAAATTAATTTATTTTTACTTTTAATAATTAATATTTTTATTTATTTTTTATAGAAAAGAAGATCATGGATGAAAAGAGCTTGATTTATGGATCAAAATAAAAAAAAAAATGGAGCGAATTGGACCTAAATTGGACCCAGAGTGAATATTGAAAAAAACAAAGAAAAATACAAAATAAAGAAAAGGCCCAAAAATCGGCCCATTAGGCCTGCCGGTGCACGGTGAACTAGTCGGCTAGTTCATAGATCCAAGCACAGACCAGCCAGCTCAGAAGGTAGGGTGAATCAGAGTGCACCGTGTGGTGAACCTGGACCCTTAAAGGCTTTACCAAAAATTCCATGCGGCTCATAGGGGCAGAATCATCATTTCATTGATCCAGGCATGCAGGGATTGGTTAGGGCCTTCAGTGCAGTCGATCCATGGTGGTCTACAGGCACAGCAACATGCGATCTAATGGTCTGCATTCATTTCGATGAAGATCCAATGGCCAACATCGTTTCCTGGTCTGATTCGAATAGTGCCTAGTGTTTTTGCACGATCGAATGGTTCATTTTAGTGCCGGTCAAGATTCAATGCCGGGGAGGGTTCTCTAACTTGATTCAAGAAGATACAGGGGCAATCTAATGGTCTAAATTCTCCCATCAAATGATTCGATGACTGTTAATCAATCAGGGTCTTGATGAAGTTATAAAAGACGGATTTTGATCTAATCTGGCCAATTTAAACCTGATTTGATGGCTAAAAATTATCATAGAGAGCAAAATTTGATCCAGACTCATTTTCTTTGATTTTTCTCCATTTTTAACTCAAATTCTACTAATTTTTCTCTATAAAAAGCTTTTTTCTGAGACCTAATGAGCCATCAGCCCTCTAAATCCCTTCTTTGATCTAAAACTCTCTCTCTCTCTAATCCTTCTTTCTTCAAGCTTTTTTCTTTCTTTCTTCAATAGAAGACAAAATTCTTCTATTTCTCCACCAAAACTCTTCTCCTACTTCTGATTTTTGCAAGTAGCTGCTATCCAGGATCTTCTGCAAAGCATCAAGATGAAGATTTCACTGAGAAGCTTTTCAATGGCTAGCTGATCATCTTGCTCTCAAAAGATCATTGTGATCTTATTTTAATGATATTTTTTATTTTTCATCTTTTATATTTTTTGTAAAATAAAGATTATTTTTATTTATAAAATCTTTGTATCTTTATAAGATTGATCTAGAATAGTTTATGACTCTTGGGACAAATCATGATCTACAGGTACGGTTCATACTTTTAGAATAAATTATATTTAGATTAATTTTTTTTATTATATCTAATTTAATTTAGACTAGCTTATAACTTTAAGGGATGGATTGTGATCTAAGGATACAGACCATACTTTCTAAGATAGATTATATCTTTATTAATTAAATATCAATTATAGCATATTAAAAAGAATACCAGCTATCAGATAAGAGATCAATTAAGATCCTAAAAATCCATCTTCATACTTGCAAATCCACTTTAATTAATTTTCTATTTATTTATTTTTATAATTAATTTAATTAGCTTTTTAATTAATCCACTTTTAATTCATCTTAATCACTTTTAATTTATAATTTAAACATAATTAATACGATTTCGAGGATACGATCCCGGTGCACCCTATCTATATAGTAGTGAGTTAGATTTTATTTTTGACCACTTACGATAGTGATCAGCGTTTGATCTACTGATAAAGCATTTCAGCCAATAAATGATTGAAGCCCACCTTAAGAAGATGGACCTAAATTTATAGCCAATTGGCTTTAGATCAAGTGAGAGTTTGTTAGATGTATACCCTAGAAGTCAGATTGGCTGATACTTATAATGCATTTTAAGAGCATAATTATAATTTTAATTTATAATTAATAAAATAGATTATTCTTTCTATTATATTTATATACTGAGTGTCTGTGATACATCCAGTGGGTTAACAGATATAATAACATATATTCTCAAGAGTTGAAAATTTAAGATATGTGTTATCATAATTAACTTATAAATTGCTTCCGATCGTAGGATCATCATGAGGATGATGATCGATCTGAAAGATTGGTATACAATCACTTTCTCAGGATAGATGGATCTTAAATTTATGGTGTGACAATATCGGAGCAAGAATACAGATACTTGTTAAGAACAAGGATACTAAGCATGACTAACTTTGAGCAGTCATAAGAAAGTATAACTTTTCATCGATGACTTGCTTGTAGCTACAGTTGTTTGTCTGATTTTTTAATCTGAGGTGCATTAGCAATTCATCTTAGGAATGTTATAGTTTGACTATACCATAACTCGATCTCCTAGTAATTTGAAATTCTGAGATGGATGTTGACTATAGCATGTTCATTATAGGAATTGGATCATACCAAGATGGAATCTATCAACCTTAGTAGAGGAGTAGTCCTATGGTGATCATGAGATTGAGTCCTAAAGCCCATAGCCATAATAATGTAAAATAATAGAAAGAAATTTCTATTAAGATTTCACATTGGACTCGAATCAAGTGATTTAATCATATGATAGAAATTGGGTTTGATGAGTCAACCTTAACCTAATCCTGTTGGAACTCATGATGAAAGAACTCAATCACATAGTTGGTTGTACCAAGATGTTCGTATTCAGTTCTGATAGGTTGCCATCACATACTGTTAGATGTCACTGATGGATTATGAAACTAATTAGAATTATCTTGATAATCGATAATTCTAATTGGATGAATTAAAAAATATTCTGATCCATCGAAAGATGTTTTGATGATGTTGATGATGAAGATCATGACATGTCCCATTATCATGCAAAATTGAATCTATTGGGTACACAATCAGGGTTTGGATCTGGATATCATTAATTAGACTCATAAAGTCTGATTCATTTGGATTAGATCCAATTAGGTTCAAAAAATTTGTGCTAACACATAATTGGACCTAACTTTCTTTTTTTATGAATTTCTTGATTGGTTTGAACTTAGTTAAATTAAATTTGGCTCATCCAGAAATTCTATATGGATTTATTTTGAACTGACTGGATCTTGTCCTGATTAGATCAGGCCTTGTCTGGATCTCACATGAGCAGAATTAGGACAAGGGGGTGCCAAGAGTTGGTACCTCCTTGATTTGCTCTTGCATGTAAGAAAAAAAGGAGAGGGGTGTGCGCTCCCTATTTTTTCTCTTGGGGTGTGTGCTCTCTAATGCCTTCCTGGAGAGAGTAACCCATGGGCGCACACCCATTTCCCTCTTGGTGTGCGCCCGCCAATGGATAGGATAAGGGTGGTTGGAGGAGGGGTTTAAACTGAACAAATGTTGCTAGATTTAAACTATTTCGAGTGTCGAGGTGCTGTCCATGCAAGTTTGTGTCAAGGAGTTTCCAATCATGTGTCGATCGGATTGCTACTAGAGATCATATTGAAGATGCAAAAAGGAGATCCTATTTTAATTTTTTAGAGATTAGATCCAAAAGGATAAGACTTTTAGATCTAATCTGAGTGGATATTAGTAGAGACTGGATGCATGCACAGCTCAAGTCGAATCTCGAGACAGCAATCAGATCATCGCTGCGAGTAAAGCATTTACTCGCAAATAGGTGGTATCTTGTTATCCCAATGCATGTTTTTGTTTCAGATTTAAATAATTAGATCTGAGAACATCTTAGATTTGATCGGATTAGCAAAAAGTTTTAAAATTTCACTGCCTAAACCTAATCCGATCAGGTTGATCCTACAGTTCCTTCAAACAAAATGAGAAGAATGATAACAACCAACCCATAGCTGATGTCATCGATATAAGCTCTAGCTTTATAGGTGGCAGGGGGGCAAAAGACCGAGCAAAGGGAGTGAGGAGACAATGCTAGTAAGTTGTATATTCATTGATTATATTAACAAAAACATCCATTCTTTCAGTTTTGGCGCAAGCCTCTCATTAAAGTGATTAAACTAAACATCAATTGATGCCCAGGGGCCAACTCTCCAAGGATCCTATACAGCCACCTGATGCTTCTTGTTCACAGATGAGTTGAGTGGAGGCCGAGGATGATGATGAAGGAGCTAATCCTCCGAAGATCCCATATGGTCACCTAGTACTCCTTATCCACATATAAGTAGATGGGTGGAGCTCGAGGATGATGATGAAGGGGTTAACCTTTTGAGAATCCCATATGGCTAACTGGAGCTCCTCGTTCATGAATGAATTAAGTGATGGCCGAGAACAATGATGGGCTAACCTTCTGGGGATCCCATATGGCCACTTGACGCTCCTTATACATAGATGACTCAAGTAGAGGTCGAGGATGATGATGAAGGAGCTAACCCTCTAGGGATCCCATACAGCTATCTAGTGCTCCTCGTCTATGGAAGAGTCGAGTGGAGGTCGAGGATGATGATGAAGGGGCTAACCCTTTGGGGATTCTATATAGCCACTTGGTACTCCACAACTACAAATGAGTCGAGTAGAGATCGAGGATGATGGTGAAGGGGCTAACGCTCTGGGATCCCATACGGCCATCTGGTGCTCCTCGTCTATGGATGAGTCGAATAGATGTCAAGGATGACGATGAAGAGACTAATCTTTTAGGGATCCTATACAGCCACCTAGCACTCCTTGTCAATAGATAAGTCAAGCAGAGGTCGAGGGCGATGACTAAGGGGCGAATCCTTCCACCCGGCATTCCTCGTCCATGGATGAGTCGAGCGTAGGCCGAAGATAAAGATGCAAATCCTCCAGGGACCCCATATAGCCACTTGGTATTTCTCATCCACAGACAAGTTAAGCAGATGCTGAGGATGACGATGAAGGGACTAAACCTTCGAGTATCCCATATGACCACTTGATGCTCCTTATCCATAAAGTTAAAAATAAAATACATGAAGATCTGCATCAATAATAATACTAGATGATATCTTCATCAATAATCAAATTATACAATAGAGTAATTGTTGGTGCAGAATCTGATCGACGTCGGGATGAGGTGAAGCTGAGGGAGATGAGGTCACCGTCGGTGACCTGCAAAATAAAGTCTCATCTAGAGCCGGTGGTGGTGGCTTCGATAGGATCCTCCGACAATCAAGTCAGCTCTTTTGGCTAACAGAAATGGAGTGCTTGGACGGAAGTTCGATAGAGTTTTAGGAAGGAGAAGAGAGTTTAGAGCTTAGAGAAAATATATCTGGAGGGTCTCTTTTATAGACGAAGCTTGATTGATGGTGATGGCCATATCGTCTGATAGCAGGCCGCTCGAGACCGCGTGGGGTTTGGTACGGAGAGAGCGGTGTTGCCAGACTGGTAGTGGCGGCCATGTCATCCAATCATGGACTGCATGGGGCTTATTACAGAGAGAGCGGTATTACCAGACTGGTAGTGGTGGCTATGTCATTTGGTGGAAGCATGCATTCGGGGTCCGACCATAAGAGTAATTTTGGAATGAGGTCGGCTCCTGAAGAAATTCGATTGTAGGAGCGATCGAAAAGGAGTTCGGCTAGGGCTCGATCACTGAGGAGTTCGACGAGGGCTCGACTGCTGAGAAGTTTGGTCGGGGTCGATCATTGAGGAGTTCAGCTAGGGCTCGACTGTTGAAAAGTTTGGAGGGAGTTCGGTCGGGACTCGGACATTGAAGAGTTCGGCCAGGGCTCGACCGCTGAGGGGTTCGGAGGAAGTTTGGTCGAAGCTCAGCCACTGAGGAGTTCGATCGGAGCTCAACCGCTGAGGCTCTTCCGTGACTACAGGTTGCATTAGACTAAGCATCAGACTGAACTTTGGCGGGAGCGGGGTTTATTCCCAACAATTGTTCCTCCACTCCCGAGTTTGAAATTCGAAGGGAGTACCAAAACAGACGACTGTCGAAGTTTTTTTTCGGACTCTACACCCATTGAAGTTGAAGCTTGGGGGAGATCTTATCTCCAGCCAAAGTTGATGTTGAAGTTGAGGCTCGGGGGGATCCCATCTCCAGCCAAGGTTCAGGGAGATCTTGTCTTTTGCTGACGTTGTAGTTGAAGCTCGAAAGAGATCCCATCTCCAACCGAGGTTGAAGTTGAGGCTCAGGAGAAATCTCATCTCCAATCGAGGTTGACTAGGGCACTTGGGGGGAGATCTTATCTCCTGCAGTCGAGATTGAAGCTCGGGGGAGATCTTATCTCTTACAGCCGAGGTTGGTCCGATCGCTCGGGAGAGATCTTATCTCTAGTCGAGATTGACTCTAATGCTCGAGGAAGATCTTATCTCCTACAGTTGAGGTTGGTCTGGTCGCTCGAAAGAGATCTATCTCTAGCCGAGATTGACTCAAGCGCTCGGAGGAGATCTTATCTCCTACAGCCGAGGTTGGCACTCGGGAGAGATCTTATCTCCTGCAGTTGAGGTTGGCTCAATCGCTCAGGAGAATCTTATCTCTACCGAGGTTGACTCGAATGCTCGGAGAGATCTTATCTCCTGCAGCTGAGGTTGGCCCGGTTGCTCGAAGAGATCTTATCTTAGTCGAGATTGACTCAGGCGCTCGGAGGAGATCTTATCTTCTACAGTCGAGGTTGAAGCTCGAGGAAGATCTTATCTCCTGCAGCTGAGGTTGGCTCGGTCGCTCGGGGGAGATCTTATCTCGTGCAGCCAAGATTGAAGCTCGGAGGAGATCTTATCTCCTGCAGCCGAGGTTGAAGCTCGGGGGAGATTTTATTTCTTGTAGTCGAGGTTGGCACTCGAAGGAGATCTTATCTCCTGCAACCAAGGTTGCCTCGATCGCTCGGAAGAGATCTTATCGCTTGTAGTGGAGGTTGGCCTGGTCGCTCGGAAGAGATCTTATCTCTAGCCGAGATTGATTCAGACGCTCGGGGGAGATCTTATCTCCTGCAGTCGAGGTTGAAGCTTAGAGGAGATCTTATCTTTTGTAGTCGAGATTGGCTCGATCGCTCGGGGAAGATCTTATCTCCTATAGCCGAGGTGAAGCTCGGGAGAGATTTTATCTCTTACAGCCGAGGTTGGTCTGGTCGCTCGAGAAAGATCTTATCTCTAGCAGAGATTGACTCAGGGCTCGGGGGAGATCTTATCTCCTACAGCCAAGGTTGAAGCTTGGAGAGATTTATCTCCTGTAGCTGAGGTTAGCTCGGTCGCTCGGAGGAGATCTTATCTCCTGCAGCCGAGGTTGACTTGGATGCTCGGGGGAGATCTTATCTCCTACAGTCGAGGTTGTCCCGATCGCTCGAAGAGATCTTATCTCCAGCCGAGATTGACTCAAGCGCTCGGGGAGATCTTATCTCCTGCAGCTGAGGTTGGCTCGGTCGTTCGCTGAAGATCTTATCTCCTGCTGCCGAGGTTGAAGCTCGATGGAGATCTTATCTCCTGCAGTCGAGGTTAAAGCTCGGAGATCTTATCTACTGCAGCTGAGGTTGCACTCGCGGGGAGACTTATCTCCTGTAGCTGAGGTTGAAGCTCAAGGGAGATCTTATCTCCTGCAGTCGAGGTTGGCGCTCGGAGGAGATCTTATCTCCTACAGCCGAGGTTGGCTCGATCGCTCGGGAGAGATCTTATCTTTAGCGAGGTTGACTCGGTCGCTCGGGAGAGACCTTATCTCTAGCCGAGGTTGACTCTCGAGGAGATCTTATCTCCTGTAGTCGAGGTTGGCTCGGTCGCTCGGGGAGATTTTATCTCTAGCCGAGGTTGACTCTCAAGAAGATCTTATCTCCTGCAGTCGAGGTTGGCTTGGTCGCTCGGGAGAGATCTTATCTCTGGCCGAGGTTGAAGCTCGGAGGAGATCTTATCTCTTACAGCCGAGGATGAAGCTCGGAGGAGATCTTATCTCCTGCAGCTGAGATTGGCGCTTGAGGAAGATCTTATCTCCTACAGCCGAGATTGGCTCGGTCGCTCGAAAGAGATCTTATCTCTAGCCAAGGTTGACTCGATCGCTCGGAAGAGATTTTATCTCTAGTCGAGGTTGAAGGACTTCGACCTGCTCATGTTAGGATGAGGTTCTCCTCCTATTTCTAACATGGCCACTATTGATGGCTTCTTCCCTGTCATCACATAGTTTCTGCGTCAAGAAACAATAATATCGAAGTAGAGAATTTTTATTGAAGGAAAATTACTGGCAACACATTCCCAGATTCTCTGCATTTTAGGATCGTAGGAGCATTATTCTTTCGAGTTCCTTTAGGTGATATATTCTGGGTCGGACGACCTCCTTATTGCTTTCCCGTCATGAGCAGTTCTGGCTATGGCAGCATCCTTGGTCGATCTTCTCCTGCTTCAGACTGACGTCGAAGGAATTGACCCAGCCAGCCCCTCCTGACGAGCTCCTCGATTTCGTCCCAGAGCTGAATGCACTTCTCAGTATCGTAGCCATGGTCATGATGGTAGAGACAGTATTTACTTCGATTGTGCTTGTTCGGAGGAGACTGTAATTCTTCTGGTCTTGGTAGTTGACTTTTAATTTTCGTCAGGACTTGACTTTTAAGAGCGTTAAGGGGGGCATAGTCGTGGAACCTTCCGGGAGGAGAACTTCTTCGTGCCCCTCTATCAGGACTTCCTCGATAATGAGCTCGAGGAGTTCGGGCTCACTTACGCTCGGGGGAAGTCCACGAGTGCGGTCGAACTTCACTCGGCCTTTCATCGGTGGTGGGTCTATTAGACTCGTCCGCCCACCGCTCTCCTATGATTTTTTCATCCTTCAACTTGAAGGCTTCTTCCGCACGGGCATATCTCTCGGCCCGGGCTAGCAGATCGGTAAAGTTCCTAGGGTACTTCTTCTCCAAGAAAAATAGCAACTCATTCTTCTGAAGGCCGCCCTTGTGTGCGGCCATTGCAACAGACTGGTCCAGGCCCCGGACCTCCAATGTCGTAGCATTAAATTGGATGGCATAAGCTCGGATGGATTCCCCCTCCTTCTGCTTGACATTCACCAGCGAATCCGAACCTCGGTGCAGACGTCGATAGCTGACGAAGTAAGCCACGAACTGATGGCTCATCTGGTCAAAAGAAAAGGTCATACCTAACTTCAATGCCGAGTACCAGTTTCTTGCTGGTTCCTTTAAGGTAGATGGGAAGGTTCGGCATAAAATGGTCTGGTGCACCATGCAGTAGCATCATGGTTTGGAAGGCCTCCAGATGATCAACCAGATCAGAGGTTCCATCGTAGCTTTCAAATTAAGGGAGCTTGAAGTTCGACGGAATGGGCTCTTGCATATTCGAAGGGAGAAAGAAGGATCGGTGCGGATGCCATCATGGTGAGCTGGAGCAATGTGGCCGAGCTCCTCAATCCATCGGTCCATCTCCCGCAGTTTGTGATTGAGGACGTCGTCTCGGTCGCAGACCTTGGAGGGCTTCCGACTATAGATGGAAAAGGTCTCCTTTAGAGGAGAACCATGATCCAAACTTGGTTCCTCTGCTCTCTATTTTTTTTTCCAGCGGCGACAGGCATGCTAGCCCAAATGCTTTTTCTTGGGATCGATTTTCGACATCCTGATGGCGGATTTTCTAGTGGGATCGCCGTCGAGGGCTGTCGTATGGCCTGCACCATCTCGATGAGGCCCTGAACCCATTGTATCAGCAGATTGAACTACTCCGAATCTATCATGGCCGTCGGTGGAGGTGGAGGTTGAAATGTCGGTGATGAAGCAGGAGTGGATGGATCTAGCTCAGACCTGGCGATAGACGCGGTAGATCTTCGGGTGGTCATCTTCTTTTGAGGCATTTCTTGAAACTGAGGAAGAGGGAGGAGATGAATCTTAGATCGGCAGGGTCGGCTGAGCACTTCTTTAAGAACAAGGGTATCTCAGAGACAGAGGCCCTTCCTCTAGCACCAATTCTGTTGGTGTAGAATCTGGTCGACATCGAGATGAGCTAGAGCTGAGGGAGACGAGGTCACCATCGGTAACCTGCAAAACAAAGTTCCGTCCGGAGTCGGTAGTGGTGGCTCCGGTAGGATCCTCCAATGGTCAAGTTAGCTCTTCTGGCCAATAGAAATGGAGTGCTCGGACGGAAGTTCGGTAGAGTTTCAGAAAGGAGAAGAGAGCTTAAAACTTAGAGAAAATGTATCTGGAGGGTCTCTTTTTATAGACGGAGCTTGATTAATGGTAACGACCATACCGTCTAGTAGCGGACCGCTCGAGGCCGCATGGGGTTCAGTACGGAGAAAGCGGTATCGTCAGACTGGTAGTGACAACCATGTCGTCCAGTTGTGGGCCGCATGAGGCTTATTACGGAGAGAGCGGTGTCGCCAGACTGATAGTGGCGGCCATGTCATCTGGTGAAAATATGCGTTCGGAGTTCGACCGTTAGAGTAATCCCGGAATGAGCTTGGCTTCTAAAGAAATCTGATTGCAGAAGCGATCGAAAAGGAGTTCGGCTAGGGCTCGATCGCTGAGGAGTTCGGTCGAGGCTCGGCCGCTGAGGCTCTTTCATGACTATAGATTACATTGGGCTAAGCATCAGACTAAACTTTAGTGGGAGCGAGATTTATCCCCAATAATAATAATAATAATTTATGCAATATTGAATACTACTTATTTTGCAAATAATTTTAGTATAAAAATGTTATTTCTCTTGTAAATACCAACAACTACGTAACCAATTAACTTCTCTGGAACCTAATAATAAAAAAAATCATAAAAATATTGAATCAGTAATATACTAATATTTTAAAATATTTCTTAAATTTTTAAATTTTTAAATTTTAATATTTAAAATGATGAACGTGATAACACCAAAAATTGTCGTAGTTCTAAGAGTCATGTTACTAGCCTGATCTATTTTTTTTCTGCAGAGCGGGTGACGGGAAGCGGCGTGGTGCGGGGGGGTGGTGGTTAAGGGAGAATAACAAAGAGGGAATAAGAGTGAGAGAGAGGGGTGGAAGAGAAGACACGGTCCCCCTCTCACGTTGCTAGTCTGCACAGATATGGAGACGGGAAGAAGGAGAGAGAAAGAAAGAAAGAGAGTTGGCGAAAGAGAGAGAAAGAAAGGGAGAAGTCGACGCGGTGGAGCTGCGTCACGCGGGACAGGGTAGGTCGTGCGATTGGGAGAAACATGGATTCGTCTCCTGTTCTCTGTTTTCTTTGTGGTTTTGGTACAACCGTGTCCTCCGTTTCAGATAAGAGAAAGGGTACCGCCTTTGCAGGTGGGCTCGAGGACAGCTGGGGCGGGTCAGATATTAAAACACTCCGAGTTCGGTCACGTGTGCCATCAAAATGATTTCCGGCTATGGGCCCAAGTTTATTCGTAGGGATGCACACGGTATCAAGCCAGGACACATTTGCACATGGGTTGGGCCAATAACTTCGTGGATTGTAACCAACTTGGGTCATAAATTCTGGTCCATCTTTCAATTGGAGTAGGCTTGGGTGAGTGGTTTGTGAAGCCAGTCCAGCCTGACATTATATTTGCATAATATGTGTATATGCTAGATAGTGTATCACATATAATATGGTATAAATGTAATGCTGAATGTTGACTATAATAATATAAGCAAAATAATAATGGTCACGTCAGGGTTTGTCCTTCAAGTGCATAACCGCCCCCCCCGCAACACGAAAAGGGAAAGCGAGGCGAGGGGTGATTGGTTTATTGTGATGGTGCACACGGCACCATCTGATCAGTGAACCTCAAGCTTTTCTTCCTCGGGCCTACTTGCCGTCCGTGGACTTCCATCGTGAGAGCAAGCGAGACGTCAAACGGAACGAAAATGCACTCAGCCTCTCCCTGTTAAACTACTTAGGGAAGGACGAAGGCAATCTCTACCAACGGCTCGGCACCGAATGGAGTTCAGCTATAGGCATAGTTTTGCAAAATATTCTCATAACATCGAACCACGTCACTCGACAGAAGGTCTCCTTTGTTATAGAAAAATTTTTGATGGTGATGATGCTGAAGAAATAATAATAATAATAATAAAAAGATAAAAAGATATACGGTGCAATAAGAATTTCTTTTTATTATACCGACTCTAATAAAAAAAATAAGGGACATAAACACTACACTTTGGATATCATAAAAGAAAAAAAAAATGTACAGTAGATATATTATTTATATTACAGCAAAGAAGTGATGCATATAGGCCAAGACCAAATAGAGCTGAGGAAGGAAAATGTAGTATCGAGGGCCATGACGTAAGCGCTTGGGCAATGATAAAGTGCGGCAACAATGGATCTGAAGAGGAAGACTGGAGCACAGCATACGAATTTTCGGTGAATCCTGGGGCGGATGGTGGTGCACAGCAATGATTGGGAATGCACGTTAGAGACTACTCAGAATGGAGAATGATAGAAATAAGCTAACCTAAGGGGCATGAAGATGAGACCTTTTTGTCAATAAAACGCCGAGGCATGGGGTCACTTTGTGTACATAACACCTTTCCATCCCATCTAATAAATCATAGATGGTTGGCCTTTCAATCCATCCCACACCCAAAAAAAAAATAAAAAATAAAAAATACTAGCTCATAAAAATATATATATATATATATATAATATATATATATATATAGAAGTAGACTAGATTTCAGTCGAATTTCGGTTCATATCTGATCGAATTTTTTACCGTTGAATTAGCATACATTTCTAAAATATTAATGAAGCGTGAAGACATCTTATTTTTTTTCAACAGAAGTCTAAAGGCAATTTCAGACTCCCACCTAAAAAAAAGTAAAAAAAAATTCAATTTAAGGGAGCATGAATTTTTTTTGTAGCAAGTCCATCTCTCT
>QRFJ01002543.1:145483-172228 GCA_006176705.1 Cocos nucifera | reverse complement strand
TTTTTCTTTTTTTTTTTATGTGCTGAGCATCCTGGCCTTCCCTTCACCATTTTACGTGAATTTTCATACTTGACCTAGGTGCAGAGACCCAGTTACTAGGCTTTGGGCAATCCACATATACTCTATCTTTTGCACTTTATTTTTAGGCAGGTAGCTCTTTCCTTAAATTCAAGTTTTTTTGATTAGAATGTATATTAATTATCAATTTTTAGTGATAATTGAATCCTCAGTTGGCCTTATAATCAATACCTACTTTGCCTTGTTAGTGTGCATGTGCAATTAGAAGTGCTAATAGTCTTTTGATGACCTAAGTAGGCTGCTAAAAGTCTGACCAACTAATCTACTTCTTTAACTCATTACATTCATTAGCAGATACTTCTATCTTTTATCACTTGTCCAGTCTATCTTGCTCAAGATTTTCTTCTTGACACATGGTTAAATTTTTTTTTTTACCCTCTAACTTATTCTACATTGTCTTAAAGGAGAAAGAAAAATAAAGGGTGCAATAAAGGACAGGAAGGAATACACCTGATTTGGTTCAGTCTGGTTCTTTGAAGCTTTGAAATTTTGCTTGAGCTCTCATTGATTTTTTTCTGCAAAATTGAAAATACACACCAAAGCAGTAAAAGAGCAACAATAAATTACTAAAAAATAAAAGAAAAGAAAAATGATCAAAACTAAAAAGAAAAGAAACAACCTATCTAGTAGTTCTGATTTATAGTCTTCAGCTTGACTTTCTTTGAGTTCTAAAGTGGATCTTGTAATTGAAATGCTTCCTTCTCCTTTTCAAAACTTTCCATTAATGTAATTTTTCAGCCTGTGACCGTTTATCTTGAAGGTACCTTTTGATTCATCAAAGATCTCTACTGCTCCATATGGAAATATCTTAGTAATTGTATAGGGACCTGTCCATCTTGATTTTAGCTTTCCTGAAAACAAATGTAGCCGTGAACTATACAAGAGAACTTGCTGTCCCTCATGGAATTCTCTTTTTACAATATGGTTATCATGCCATTTCTTAGTACGTTCTTTGTAGATCCTGGCATTCTCATAGGCATGGTGGCGAAATTCGTCCATCTCATTTATTTGCATTAACCTGTTCTTTCCTGCATCTTGTATATCAAAGTTAAGAATTTTCATGGCCCAATATGCTTTATGTTCTAGCTCAACAGGGAGGTGGCATGCTTTTCCAAAGAGTAGCCTATATGGGGACATACCAATAGGTGTTTTATATGCAGTTCTATATGCCCACAATGCATCATCTAATTTTCAATGATCAGTCTTTTCCTAGATGCACTTATAGTTTTTTCTAAAATTCTTTTTAATTCCTATTAGACACCTCTACTTGACCACTGGTTTGTGGATGATATGGGGTAGCTATTTTATGAGTGACACCATATTTGCTTAACAGATTTTCAAATTATTTATTACAAAAGTGTTTACCTCCATCACTAATGATTGCTCTAGGAGTGCCAAAACATGTAAAAATATGCTTTTTCAAAAATTTGACAACTACCTTAGCATCATTAGTTGGAAAAGGTGCTGCTTCTATCCATTTTGAAACATAATCTACAGCCATAAGTATATATTGATTTGAAAAAGAACTAGAAAAAGGTCCCATGAAATCAATACCCCAAACATCAAAAATTTCACACACAAGAATATTGTTTAAAGGCATTTCATGTCTTCTAGAGAGATTTTCAGTTCTTTGACAGCGGTCACATGAAGAGACATAAGTATGAGCATCTTTAAATAGAGAGGGCCAATAAAAACCTGATTGAAGAACCTTATAAGCTATTCTAGTTGGGCCGAAATGTCCTCCTACCTTCCCGATCATGACAATGATGCAGAATTTTCTCCATTTCTTCCTCTGGAATGCATCTTCTAATGACCTGGTCTGAACAACACTTATACAAGAAGGGTTCATCCCAAAAATAATGTTTAACAATAGATAAGAACCTCTTCTTTTGTTGAAAAGAAAGACCAAGTGGAAAAACCTTACCAACCAAGTAGTTAATAATATCAGCATACCATGGAAACATTCTACCTAATATAACATAGAGGCGTTCATTTAGAAATTCCTCCTTGATAGGGCAAATATCTAATTCCTTCTCTGTGATGTTTTTCAAGTCTGGAAAGGTGGTCAGCAACTGAATTCTCTATGCCCTTCTTGTCCTTGATCTCCAAATCATACTCTTGTAGCAAAAGAATCCATCTGATCAATCTGGGTTTTGCATCTTTCTTGGTAAGGAGATACTTTAGAGCTGCATGGTCGGTGTATATAATAACTTTAGATAAAATAAGATAAGAATGAAATTTGTCTAATGCAAATACTACTGCCAGAAGCTCCTTTTCAGTGGTTGCATATTTTTGTTGAGCTTCAGTCAAAGTGCGGCTAGCATAGTATATAGTTTGAAAAATCTTATCCTTTCTTTGATCAAGTACTGCTCCTATGGCTGTGTCACTAGCATCACACATCAACTCAAAAGGTAGGGACCAATCTGGTGCTACCATAATAGGTGCCGTGACCAGCTTCTCCTTGAGGGTGTTGAATGCCTACAAACATACTCATCAGAAAAATGAAAAGAAGCATCTTTACATAATAATTTAGATAAAGGTTTAGAAATTAGAGAGAAGTCCTTTATAAATCGACGGTAAAATCTAGCATGCCCCAAAAAGCTCCTAATAGCCTTAACTGAGGTCGGTATGGGTAACTTTTCGATCACCTCAAGCTTAGCTCTATCCACTTCAATACCTTTATATGAAATCTTGTGGCCTAACACTATGCCTTCTTGTACCATCAGATGACACTTTTTTCAATTTAAGACAAGATTAGTATCCTCACATCTTTGTAAAACAAGAGATAAGTTATGCAAGCATTTATCAAATGTGGATCCAAAGATAGAAAAATCATCCATAAATATTTCAAGAGAATTTTCAATCATATCATAAAAAATAGCCATCATGCATCGTTGAAAAGTAGCTGGTGCATTACATAAACCAAACGGCATTCTTCTAAAAGCAAATGTACCATAAGGACATGTAAAAGTAGTTTTCTCTTGATCCTCAGGTGCTATGGCAATTTGATTATAACCAGAATATCCATCTAGAAAGCAGTAAAAATCATGTCCAGCTAACCTTTCTAACATCTGATCAATGAATGGAAGAGGATAATGATCTTTTCTAGTTGCATCATTTAATTTTCTATAATCCATACATACTCTCCATCCAGTAATAGTTCTAGTAGGAATTAATTCATTATTATCATTTTGAACTACAGTAATCCCACCTTTCTTAGGAACTACTTGAACAGGACTCACCCATGAACTATCGAAGATAGGATAAATAATACCTGCATCCAGTAGCTTGATTACCTCCTTTTTGACCACTTCTTGCATCTTGGGGTTGAGTCTTCTTTGGGGTTGGAACTGTAGGCTCATAGTTGTCCTCCATGAGAATTTTGTGCATACAAATTGAGGGACTAATTCCTTTGATGTCTGCTATGGTCCATCCAAATGCATTTTTATATTTCTTTAGTACTTTCAACAACTTCTCTTCCATTAAATCTATCAAAGAAGAAGAAATAATAACAGGATAAGTGCGATGAACCTTCCAAGGAAAACATATTTTAAATGAGAAGGAAGAGGATTTAAGTTCAAGAAGTAGGTGGCTCTTCAATTAATGTCTTTAAAAAAGGAGTGGATGATCTTTCTAATTCTTCAAATCGTGGTCTGTATGTGCGTGGAATATATGGTCTGGCCTTTAATAATTTTATGCATTTTGTTTGCCTTTCATCTTCAGCTGAACCCTCTTGTGATTGGACAATGCAAGCTTCAATAGGATCCTCAAACCTATTTTCTAGAAAATACTCATGCACTAAATTGTCAATATCATCTATACGAAAATAAGTTTGATTATCATTAGGATGTTTAATAACTTTAAAAATATTAAAAGTAACTTGTTCGTCTTGGACTCTAAGAATTAATTTTTCTTGTTGAACATCTATTAAAGCTCCTCCAGTAGCTAAAAAGGGTCTCCCTAAAATAAGGGGTACATCATAATCTTCTTTCATATCAAGAACAATAAAATCAACAGGGAAAATAAACTTGTTTACCTTTACCAAGACATCCTTCCACTATACCTCTTGGATATTTGATGGCATTTGTCGGCTAATTGAAGAATAATAGTGGTAGGACTTCGGTTCTCCTAGACCCAGCTTCCTGAAAATAGAAAAAAGTAATGAGATTAATACTTGCTCCTAAATCACATAAAATTTTATCAAAACTACAATCATCAATAATGCAAGGGATAGTAAAACTCCATGGATCTTTTAGCTTCTGTGGTAATTTATTTTGAAGTATTGTTGAGCATTCTTCATTCAAATTTATTCTCTCATACTCCTTCAGCTTTTTCTTATTTGTTAAGGATTTCTTTGAGAAACTTGGCATACCTGGGACATTTGAGTGATAGCATCTACAAAAAAAATATTAATATGTAAATTCTTTAATATTTTAAAAAAGTTAGAAAATTTCTTATCTGGATGCTGTATTTGTCTCTCTGAAAATGGTAGTGGCGGCACATAGGGCTTCACATTTGGATCGATAAACTGTATACCTAGAGACCATCCAGCTACTGGATTATTTTGGTGACTAATGAATTTTAGTTGATGGTTCCTTATTTGTAGTTGGCTCTTCAGTCTCTTTCGTGGTTCCTCCAGCTTTGTACCACTTCTTAGAATGACAGCATTGACTTGCTCCCTTGGATTGATCTCCGTGTTACTGGACAAGGATCCTTGAGGTCTCTCGAAGATTATCTTAGCCATTTGACTTATTTGCATCTCCAAGTTTTGAATTGTTGCTGCTTGGTCCTATCTAAGTTTGGCTTCTAAATTTTGGTTTGTTTGTATTTGTTTATTCATGCTTGTGATGTGTTCGATAAATTACCTCAAAGAGATACAATATTAAAATTTAAACCTAAATCGATCCAATCCAGTGCGCACAATCTCAATAAATTTAACCATTAAATTCTTATTTTCTAAATTTTAAAAATATTTTTAATTAAGTAATTTATTTCTTCTTTAATGTTTTTCTCTTTATTTTTGTAAACAAAGCTATTTTAAAATTAAGCACAATTCAAAAATATAATCATTAATTGAGTGGACTAAGTATCAAACTAAGCATTCATCCAAATCTGAATGAAACATAGCTTTTACTTAAGTAGACACCAAATTTTCTAAAAAAACTTACTTTTCATTAATTTCAAAGGATGTTTACAAAGAGTGTTTACCAACATTAAAAAGATCAAAAGATGTGACATGCATATCTACCAAAAATGGATTGCTAGGGAGAACTAAGGCTTTACAATGCATGTCCTAGCATCCTAATAAAAGATAGTCTAGAGGCTCTATGATGATGGTCTGGGCTGAGAAGGGGACAGTGATCTAGTAGCTCCTGATGGCTGGTCCTTGCTGTCAGTCCTCATGGCAGCGATAGTCAGGATAATTTGATTAGTCTCCTTTCTCATGAAAGCGATGGTCTCTGATGCAAGTCTCTGAACCTCTATCCAGACCTTGCTGATAACTTTGGAGGTGATCCTCTCGACCAATGCATCCTTGTCTAGTCTGAATGATGGTCTATCTTATGCCTTTGGATGATCTGCCTCTGTCCTAGCCTCAATCTTTGCTACCCGATCAGCTGGCTTCTTAGTCTGAATATCTCGACCAATGCATCCAATCTTTGAATCCTCTCTATTGTACAATTCTAATCTAGATCAATTCTTCTATACTCTTTGTTTGCCCAACCTTACGAATCATAATTCTAGGCTTAAGTTCTATTTATGATCAAACCTATTGCTAGTCTTTAAGTTCTATCGATTATCAAATCTATTGCTCTGATACCATAAAATATCACATCCTAAATTCGAGACATAACACGGCCATACTACTGAGAGATACCATCCTTAATAACACGAAGTTTATTAATCATAATCGATTAAAATCTATCATAATTAAAATATAAATAAATATTTAATTTCATCATTTCTTAAATAATTAAACCAAAATTGGTTCAGAGCATCTAAACTCAAAATCATATACCAAAACTGTATCTCAAAATTCATAAAATAATTGATTATAAATTTATAATCATTTAATAAACTAAGTTCACCCATAAAAATCTCCAAGCTTGCTATATAGACCTCCAAGCCTGAATCCTTCATTATTCTTAATCTTAATCCTCTGTAAATAAAAAAAATAAAAAGGATATGAGCTATACTATCTCAGTAAGTAAAACCTATATTTTCTTACTGGATCAAGCATAAATTTTTTCATGATAATGCAATATTTAGAAAATAACATATATTGCAAATAAAATATTTTATAAAGCATAATATAAAATAAGTTATAAATCAATCATGCATGTATAAATCATAAAATTTCATAAACATGATTTGTAAATCATTCTTGATCATATATTCATATCATGTTTTAAAATCTTGCTCATAGATATTCATGCTAAGATCACTATTATATCCATGATCGGATCATATTTCTTAATCGATAGGATTCTTATTTTTTGTGCCAACTTGAAATCCATTGGCAGGACCATATAGATGCTAGCTCTGGATATCGACTTTTTCAAAAGAAGTTCATTCATAGCTATCTAAGAGTCTTTGAAATTCTTATATCTTTTTCTTAAAATATACATATACTTAGATGAAAAAATATTTAAAATTCATACATCATAAATTATTTTATTTTCATAAAATATATTCATAAAATTATTGATCATAATAAAATATAATTTTTACATCTTATATGCTGATCCTTATTTTATAAAAAATATGAATTTATAACAATAGTTCTTATGCATAAAAAGATATGATAATTTGAAATAATTAAGAAATGTAAGATTCCACTTACCTTGTTTACCCTAGATCCTTAGATTTCATAGGTGATCCTATTTAAAATTTTAAAAACATGATCAATTTCTATTCTATGAATATAATAAGATTAAATTATAAGAAAAGAGAACTATTAATTGGATATGTCGGACCATTCGATCATCGGGTTAATTTAGGATCTTTAAGTTGAGGGTCAGATTTAAGCAATTTGATCAAGAAATCATGAATATTGATGGGATAAAAATCAAGATCGATCAATATGATTCATCAATAATGGATTTCTTGACATGGCCAAAGTGGGGTTAACATGGCATGGATTTCAAAGCAACTTCGAAACATCTTGTTAGAGTTAACATGGGTTCCTAGAAGATGAAGACATGACTCAGTATAGGATTCATAGATTTTTTAGAGAGAGAAAATCAATTAAGAGAGAGAAAGTACAAAAAGAAAGTGGAGAGAATCTGTATTTTCGATAAAAAAGGAATTCATGATCAAATAACTTACTGTGGGTTAACTACGATCAGATACTATGAATTTCTAACAAGAATCAGAGGATTCAATAAATTGCATGGATTTTAAAGCAATATCCAGGTTATGCCATTTTTTTCTCAATTTCATCCTGGGGTTCATAAATCAATAAAGAGAGAAAGAAAGAGAGAAAAATTTTGGAGAGAGAAGAAGAGAGAGGAATTCTTTTCTCTCTCATTTTCTTTTCTTTTCTTTTCCTTTTTCTTTTATTTTCTTCTTCTTTCTTTTTTTTCTTTTCTTCTTTTCTCTCTTAGCCGAATAGGGGAGGAAAGGAGGGTGGTTGGTGCTCCGACAGGGTGCGGCAGCATAGTCGGAGGTCCGACAGTGTGTGGTTGATGATGGCGGTGCAAAGGATGGCTGACGGTAGGTGTCCAATCATCAAAAAAATAAAAAAAATTGGAAAATAGGGGACCGCTCCTTTTTCCTTTGTTCTTCTGATCAATGACCGATCACTAGCAGCTAAAACATCTGGAAAAGGTTGCTAGCAAGTGGGGGTGACGATCTAGGGGTGTGGAACCGTGGGCGGCGGCATCAGTTGCTAGAAAAATGAGCAATAAGGCTTGGTTAAAATAGGAAAAAATAAGGGTCTTCATCCATGAGGCCTTTTTGACGAATTTGGTGGCCGACGGTTGTGTGCAAGGACATGGGGGAAGGGAAGAAAGAGAGGAAGATGATTTGCGGCATACCTTGGGCTCCGATCGCTTTTCCAATGAGATTTTTAGATGGGCACTAGGAAGGTGTCCGCGGCTTCAATCAAAAAAATAGAGAGAAATATAAGAGGGAGAAGGCCGGTGTTTTGCATGGTTGGCTTTGGAGGACGAGGAGGAAGAATTTTATAGAGGATCTCCTAGTGTTTGGAAAGCCCTAGGAGTCCTAGTCTCAATCGCGCATGGGAAGAAGAAGACTCCCATTGGGAGTCTTCATTTTTTTTTTTGGGTTACCACACCTATCTCTTTAGAAAAATTCAAGAATAATGATCAATATCTTATTGGTCTGATAAGATCTTATGGTGAGACATTCTTTCGAAATCAAAGCAAGAGCTCTTGAAAGGAATCAGATTGGTAGATGGAGCAACCCTAGTTTGGGAAATGATAAATCATTTTTGAGAGTTAATTTATATTGTCCACAAAGTCTAGGAGCTAAATGCTCTGATCGCCCCATTTTATTTCGACCCTCCTTGATCTCTGCTTGACTTCATCATATTTTTTGACAAGGATACTTGGTCAGAGTATCTTATTGGATTGACAAGATCTTCTCTTGTCCAAACACTCCTTCACTAAACTATTCTTTCTCAAACTCGTTGGTTTACTATTCGATACCCTAGCATTACTATTTTAAGATGTATTGCAATGCTAAGAGGGTGCTTTGGCTAGCAAATCCAATGCTAGGGTAAAGAGTCTGGTGTTATCCAACAACATTATAGTAGGACTCAAAAAGTGGATGCAATTTGGAATGAGCTGGCTTAGCTAATCTGTACCACCAACCCAAACAATAGCAAATACAAATTCAAGCTTGCTTAGATCGACCGCAAAACTATCAGTGCATACCGGACCCAACTCGCCTGCAAATTTTTTGACACTAGCACTACATTAGACTTGGCACACGTAGATCATGTCTTCATATTATTATAAGCCTAAGCTTTAGCTCCGATCGGCTGGTAACCTCTAATAAACCAAGGACTGGTTTCAAATTAAATTGACTTGAAATTAGGGCAGCATTTTTTGAACCTAAGCCTTGTCCAAGTCACTTATGTTTCTTATTTGTCTGAATTTTTTTGGACCACAAATTAGAGCTAAACCCTTCCTCCAAGATCCATGTCTAGAGCCAATACCAACACCACCACCACCACCACGCAACACAAAGAGCTACTTTCAGCTTCATATCTCTAGATAATGCTTTCTGTTGCTCTGAGAAGAGAGGGTTGCGAGTTCTAGACTCCAATTTTGGGGGTGCATTCTGTCAAATATGCACAAACATCCATCTATATCCATCTTGATAAAGAAAATGATATTACAATTTAGTTATAGCACAACCAACAAAATCCAACATCAGAGATTTTCTCAAAATGGCAAGAATTAATTGAAGGGAAAATTCATTCCACCACCAGGTTTGGTTGCTACTTCATAATTAACCCCCATTGACAAAATATTTTGTCTACCATTTTCTTTTCATGGCCATTTTATTTTTAATCCCTAGCTTATCTATAAATGTGTACAGAACAAGTATGATTGTGCATAAAAGTGAGGTCAACCATGCCATGTTCTTCAAAAAAAAAAAAAAAGGAAAAAAGAAAAAAGAAAAATCTTGTCTAAAGATTATTTGAGAAGGCCAAGTGGCCAACTATGTATTGTCACGGGAGTTTATTATGAAATGAAACTTACCCAAGGACTATTACTAAAGTGATGTTCAAACCAAGGGTTCAGAATAAACATGCCCTGAATTAAGGATTCTATAATAGTGAGATGAAATCTGTCTGTTGTGGTTCTAATAAAGAGGAGGACACCATTAGTTTGCTCATTTAATGAAGTAGAAGAAATATTCCACTTGAGATAACATTTGTTGGCTTATCGAAATGGGAATGGACATCAAAGGGTGAACTATTTTTGATAAACAAGGATCAAATCTTATAATTTGTCAATAGTAGCATTAGATAAATGTATAATATATCATCAAAGTGAAAGAAATCACCAATGTATTTCATTGGTTAAATAGAACTTTTAGTACTTATATATTGTAGACCAATTTTCAAAAGTGCACTCCAGCTTTTTATAATAGGATGATTTTCATGTTTAAGGGGGCACTTGGACGCTAAAATAGTAAAACTTTTGAAGTTGGTGAGATTGCAAACATGGCGAGATTCATAAGTAAAGAATGACAAATCCAATCGAATATAGTTTAGCTTTGAGTTATCTTTGATGTTATTTGATTTCCATGCATTTTCTCATAACCTACATGCATTTTAACTTAGGTTGTCTTCTCTTCTCCTACATCCTTTTAACATATAAAACTACCTAATTTTACTATAGCTTGCACATCTTCATTATACTTGCCCAAACCATCTCAATCCATTTTGATTAATTTTGTTTAGTTTGTGCAACCCAAGCAACTTTTTTGGTTTACCCATTTCTTAGTTTATATACTCTAATTTTACTATATATATATATATATATCTGGGAGTCATAGTCCTTGACATGTTACCTGTAACCCAACAAGTTGATTGATCTTGACATTATATATCAGCCAACGAGTTGCCTAAGGCATGTCCTGCTCATGAAATGCATTTGTATGCAGGATCATGGGCAAGCATTGTATCATCATCAGATGTTCAAGGAGAGTTGGACGCTAACTTCCTCTTACCAAATGCAATGGTAAAAAGTTTCAGAAAATGTTTCAAAAAAACTCAGTGGCTGGAAGAGGACTACTCTAACCATGGCAGACCGAATCACATTGGCTAACTTGATTCTAAGGGCAATACCTAGTGTATTGGATGTCAATTCTAAAAATTCTCAAATCCATTATTCAAAAGATCAACAAAAAATGTAGAGATTTCATATGGGGAGATAGTCGCAGCGACTAAGATCCAATTAGTAAAGTTAATTAAAGTACCTAGCCAGCTGGTCAAGCATCTGCCATCCTAAAAAGGTTGGATACCTTGGGATAATTGATCTCAAAGCCATGAACAAAGCTCTATAGATAAAGTGGTGGTGGAAATAATATGCTAAACAAGACTGTCAATGGAGGAAGTTGGATACATTCGATCTACTATTCAAAAAGACTCACCACTGAACCATCATCATATCTTCTTTCGTATTGCATCTCCTATCTAGATGGAGGTTTTAAAAGTTTTCAAAATATTTCTACAATGTACCATTTCCAACATAGTGGATGGGAGAAAAATACTATTTTGGCTTGATTGTTGGGTAGATGGACGAGTTCCTAGCAAGGCTTTTCCAACACTATTTAACCTTGCAATTAATTGGGACATAAGCTTTGTCTGTTTCCTCTTGAAGGAAAATTTTGTTGCAAACTTTAGAACACCTCTAAACTCTATGGCCCTTGCAAAACTGCAAGCTCTCAGCTCACTCTTCAACAATATAAACCTTGCAAGGGGCTACAATAGAAAAATATGGAAATGGACTTCATCCATAAATTTCACAGTCCGATACTGCTATCTCCTTTTCATGGATGTGGGGGGGGTGGGTGGCGGGGTGGGCGGGGGGATAATATCTCAAATTGGTCTCATCATTTGGCAGCTACCATTACCAAAAAAGGCAAAAATCTTCATCTGGTTGTGTTATCATAATAGAATTTTGACTGCCGAGAATCTTGAGAAGAAAAGAGTTAAGGGACCGGACTCTTGCCCCTTGTGTAGCAACCACAATGAATCAACAGACCATTCTATATGCACTGCAACTAGTCAATCCAACTCTAGGATTTGTTGTCAAATGGGTCAAAAGAAGGTCAAGCTTCCTCTTAGCTACTAAGACTTGTGGGGTTGTCGGAGGTCAAGGAGACTTTGATAAAAATAAGAAGGAAGCATGGGACTACTTAGTAGCCATCTGTTGTTTGTGCATCTAGATAGAATGGAATAAAAAAGTATTTAGATTTTGAGGCTTGATCCTTCTTAAAAGTTAGGAAAAGCAATGGCATTCCTGTTTAAGAATTGGACGGCAAAAAGCAGCAATGCAAAATATATAAGTCTTGCTCAGGCTCTTGATTCATCTTTGACACCTAGTTCAAGAAGCATCCTCCACTAGCTTCTCATAAGTTGGAAGTGATTCTGTGTTCTAGAGGAAGTTTCTGAAGGGCTGAAAGAAGGAAAGAGTCATCAACTTCCCACCGTTGTTGATGGGATAGCCACATGAATCAATTTTTAATTAATGCCTCATGTAGCCCTTTTTAGAAATGGCTTATATCTTTAATTAGACTTGAGCCTTTTTGACATGGAACTATGAGCCATGGACCGTCCCCTCCTCACCATGTTTGCTATTATAAAACTCCATTCCTGTTACTCTCTTGTACATATTTTTCTAATACACTAATTAAGGGAGCATTTTACTTTCTTCATTTTACCTCAAAAAAGAAAAAATGCAGTGGTAAAAAGGTTCCAATATTAAATCACCAAGGCAAGGGGAATTGGCACCTTTTACATGAAGTTTGTGTATGCTTCTTAAGTCTTCTTGAAAGTAACGGTAATAGAGCTTCACACATGGAATGGTTCTATGGAAAATATATACATCTTGATATGCTGATGAACCAGAGCAACAATATAAGTTACTGAAATACTATCATTAATTTGTGAATAGTTCATGCTTTAAAGTATAATGCTTTATATGCTTGCGTATGGAGAATGCCATAGGTTCTATTTAAGCCTTCAACTTTTGGAGGAGAGCCAGCATGATACATTGGGTTTGGGCCTCTAGAAACTGCATGGTGGATCCTTTCATTTCTACTCAAGCCTTCAACTTTTGAAGGAAGACCATCGTGATATATTAGGTTAGGATCTCCAGGACAAGGATCTTTTTAGTTCCACTCAAGCCTATAATGTTTGGAGGAGGACGACCATGATGGATTGGATTTGGGCTACCAAGAATAGAATGGAAGGATCCAATCCACTTGAGCCTTCAACTTTTGAACGAGGACGATTCATGATATATTGGGTTTGGGTCCCCAAGAAATATATGGAAGATTTTTTTAGTTCCACTCAAACCTTCAACTTTGGGGGGAGCATGATCATGATTGATTGAGTTTGGGTCATGAAGAACTATACAAAGGATCCTACTGGTTCCTCTCAAGGCTTCAACTTTTGATGGAGAATCACCATGATGTATTTGGTTTGAGCCTTCAAGAATTGTATGGTGGATGTCATCAGTTCCACTCAAGCCTTCAAATTTTCAAGGAAGACCATCATGATATATTGGGTTTGGGCTGTCCACGAAATATATAGAGGATCCTTTTTGTTCTACTCAAGTCTTCAACTTTTAGTGGAAGGCCACCATGATCTATTAGATTTGAACCTCCAAAAACTATATGAAGCCTTCAACTTTTAGAGGAGTGTTACACCCTAAATCCAGGACACAACACCGCCACGTTATCAAGGGATGCAGCCCAAGATAACACGAAGCTTAATAAACTAAGTTTAGCTACCAAAATTTTCAAGCTTGCTACATAGACCCTCAAGCCTAGATCCTTCATCGTTCTTAATCTTAATCCTTTATAAAAGAAAATAAAAATGTATGAGCTACACAAGCTCAGTAAGTAAAATTTATGCTTTCTTACTAAATCAAGCATAAATTTTTTCATAATAAAATAATATTTATAAAATAATAGATATTATAAAATAAAATATTTTATAGAACATAATATAAAATAAGTCATAAAGTCAATTATGCATGTTTAAATAATGAAATTCTATAAATATGATTCATAAATCATTCTTGTTAGATATTCATGTCATGTTTCAAAATATTGCTTACAGATATTCATGCTAAAGTCATGTTATACCTAGGAGAATGTTTTTTAATCAATAAAATTCTTGTTTCTTGTGCCAACTTTATACCCATTGGCAGGACTATATTTCTTATGGATGCTAGCTTCGGATGTCGACTTTTCTAATTTTAGAAATTCGTTCATAGCTATCTGAGAGCCTTTCAAATCTTCGTATCTTTTTCTTAAAAAATACATATACATAGATGAAAAAATAATAAAATTCATACTTTATAAACATGTTATTTTTATAAAACATATTCATGAAATCAATTATCATAATAAAATATGCTTTTTTATATCACATATGCTGATCCTTATTTTATGAAAAATATAATTTCATCAATAAGAAGTCATATGCATGGAAAATATAAAAATTTAAAAATAAATAAGGAGCGTAAGATTCACTTATCTTGATCATTCTAGATCTTTAGACTTTGTTAGATGAATCAGATTATCCTATTTAAAATATTAAATCATAGTAAATTTTTATTTAATAAATTTAATAAAATTAAATAATAATAAAAGAAGATAGTTGATTGGGTGATTGATCCGATAAACCATACAGACATAAAAGTGATTCAATCAGGGATTGGGTGATTGATCCGATAAACCATACAGACATAAAAGTGATTCAATCAGGCACAAAAGTGATTCAGGGTCATCTTACTGAGGTCAACATGAGTCCTTAGAAGAGAAAGCCTGACTTAATGTAGTTTTCTTAGAGAGAGAAAGTGGGCAAAGAGAGAGCATCTTGGGTCCCACATTCTCTCTCAAGAGAAACTCTAGAGAAAAGGGGGGAGAGAGAAAATTCTAGAGAGACTTGAGAGAGAGAGAGAACTTTTCTCTCTCTTCTTTTTTTTTCTTTTCTTTCTTTTACCTTTTCTTTTCTTCTTTCTTTTCTTTGCCAATTAAGGAGCAAGGGACCGATGGCTTATGGCCGGAAGATCGATAGCATGGTGGTGGCACAGGTGGCCTACGGTGGTGGAGCAAAAGATGGCCGATGGTAAGTGGCCGGCCAATCAAAAAAAAGAACAAAAATCTTGGAAAATAGGAGATCGGTCCCCTTTCTTCTAATTTTTTTGATCTTCGGCCGGTTATCGATGGCCAAAACCTTCGAGGAAGGTAGCTGGTAGGTGGGGGTCACTACCTAGGGGTGTGGCACCACGAACGGATAGTACTAGTGGCCGAAAAAAAGAGAAATAGGGCTCGGCCCAAATGGGAGAAAGTAGGGGTTTTACTCATGGGGCTTTTCTAGCAAATTCAGCAGCCAGTGGCCATGCATAATGGCATGGGAAGAAGGAGAAGAGAGAGAGAAAGAGGGGCTGGGCTTACCTCGAGCTATGGTGACTTTTTCGGCAAGAACTTTAGGTGGACACGATGAGGGTATCCATAGCTTCAACGGAATAGAAAATCAAGAAAAAGAAAGAGGGAGGAAGGCTGGTGTTCATCGTGGATTGCTAAGGACGAGGAGGGGGAGATTTATAGGATGGAGGGGAGGCCGAATCCTTCTTGGAATCAGCTTTCTCTTCAATTATTTTGCATGGAAGAAGACTCCCAGTGGGAGTCTTCTTCATTTGTTTCTTCTTCTTCTTCTTCTTCTTCTCTCTCTCTCTCTCTCTCTCTCTCTCTCTCTTTTGGTTTTGTGTGGGATGTGGCTGAGTTTTAATGGGCTGGTCCAATTGATCTAGGTCATCACAAGGAGGACCACCATCATACAATAGGTTGGGGCCTCCAAGAACTATATGGAGGATTGCTCCAACTCTACAGTAGAGCCTAGAGTTTCCTTCACCTCTTGCTCCAAGATTGATATCTAGAGCCAATGCCAATATCTACACAATACAAGTGCTATCTTAGGTGCCAATTACGTTAAGTGCATGTCTCCATAGCCTTATCACATAGACTACCATATATATTTTTATGATTTTATTTTTTTTAATTTCTTTCATTTTTTGATCTCCTTTTGTTCATTCTATTTTTTTTTTTTGATGAAATGGGAGGTTACCCACCCAAGTTTATTAAAAAAATCAATGAAATAGAAACATTGTTGCACCATTGACTATTTTGACCATAAGTCAAGATGGCTTAGGCCTGAGCACAAGTGAGAAACAGGATAGGGTAAGGAATATAGAAGTTTTAGAGATTACAATTACATTGGTAGCAACACCTTAATCTCTTCTTTTATCTTTGAGTTCAAGTGGCAAGTTTGCTTTAAAAACCTCTCTTCATTGTTGTTCCTCTTCAAATTTTGGCTATTGACTTGAGATCCTCTAGCACCAATCTCATTAGCTCTTGCATAGGTTCTTCAAACTTATCCTATAAATAGGCCATCCAACTATTAAATAGTCCTAGAAATGTTCTAGCAAACACATTGCCTACTTGGCCTAAAATCTAAAAGCCTGGTTATTTCTTTCTGTCAAAATATTCCACATAACCATCAGGACCACGCAATAGCAAGCTCTCATCAATTTTTTATCCATCATTAATCTTCTCCACGTTGTCCAGATTTCTTCTACTAAGGTTGGTGTAAACTAAATTCTTAAAGCTCTGTTTATCTTGTCTCATATAAGATGAGAGTAGGAGCAATCCAAAAATAAATGATCATGAATTGTTTCTTCTACATTTCTACATAATAAACATCATGGAGGACCAATCCAATTTCTCTTCTTCATGTTATCAGCTGTGAGGATCCTTTTGTTATAAACCAATCAGTTGAAGACTTTCACTTTTTCTGATAGAGGAATCTTATAATTTGTCCTTGCAAAATGTGAAGTTACCCCTCCATGACTGAGAAATTCATAGCATCTTTTAATAGAAAATTTGTTCGAGTTGCACCATCTCCATAAGATCTCATCTTCTTGAGTTGGTCTTGTGAACTAAGCTAATGAGATCTTTGAGATGATCCATTTCCTCCCAACCCCGGTATGGTAGTGGAGAAAGGAAGAGCATTTCCTTGCTTGGGGTGTCTAAGAATGCATAGTCAGAGATGTTTTAGTTTGTTGAAAGGTGATAAAGCATTGAGAACAAAGATTTCAAAGGAATTCTTTTTATCCAAGAGTCATGCCAAAAAGCTATTTGCTTTCCATTCCCATGTTTAAATCTGATGCTGATGAAGAAAAACTCTCAAACTGAGTTTATATGCTTCCAAGTTGATGAAGCTCTCCTAAGACTTTGGTTAGTGGTTGCACTTGGAATCTTATGATTCTCATAGATCTTTTGGAATAGTTAATGCCACTGCAAATCTTTCTTTTCAAAATATCTCCACCACCATTTTTGTAAAAGATATTTGTTGAATAGATAGAGGTTTAAAACTCCTAACCCACCATATCTCTTTGGTCTACAGACCATGGACTGACTTGCTAGGCATGTCCTTTGGAGCATGAATTATTTCCTTTCCAAAGAAAATTCCTTCTTAATCTATCTATTTTGTTTATAGTTTCCAAAGGTATAAGAGTAGAAGACATCAAATCAGTTGATATTGCACTTAGAACAAAGTTTACCAAAGCCAGTCACCCTCCTAGTGTCAACAATTTTCCTTTCTAACTTGCCAATTACTTTTCTATTTTTTTGATAATTAAGTTCTAGTGCTGAGACCATAGTTTTCAGTAGTGCAAAGAAAAACAAAAATATCGTAGGGTTTGATGAGCAGAGCGGAAGCATAGATTACAAATTTTCTGCATAATGAAATTCAAACCATCAAACCCTTATCCAAGACTTTCTTAATGATTAACTATCATATAAAAATATTTCATAACATTATAGCAGGTATAGAAAAATACCTATACTGCTAAATCCAAAATTTTGGTACAGTATCGAGAGGACTTCCATGGTGTCCAAATCTTCACCCAAACTAAACCTAAAAGAAGTTTGAATTTAATTAGTCCAATCGGAAATAAATTTTGAATCCAATTTGAATATAGAAACTAGGGTTTACAACATGTGCTAGCATGTTCATCTTGCAAATATGATCTAATCAAATTAGACTCTTGATCAATTTTTTTATGTGTGACCCACTGGAATTCACATCTAGCTAGCAGTAGGTTTGGATGCAAGTTGACCTGATTTGATTAGAATCCAATCTAACCAATTTAGGTCCAATCAATCTAACCCAATTTCAATAATTAGAATTCTTTCTAATTGACAATCGAATTGAACTTTTTAATTCAATCAAACCTACAAGACAAGATTAATATCTAGCAACGTATCATGTCTACCTCAAAGATATAAAAATTTGATGAAAATATCAAAAAGTATCATTTAATGGTTAGTTACCGTGCAATTCAATCCTACGATCATCCTTCATCCTGAATATGACTCTGTATATAGAATAATGTCCAATCCAATATCATATTCATATCTCTCTCAATCTTAATGATGATTCAATTAATAAAATATTAAAAATAATTTTTAATTTTTATTATGCTTTGATCAAAGACTTTCTGAATCATCATATGATTGAAGCAAGTAGGATGCGATCTCCTCTTAGTAGGAGTGATCGATTTCATGTTGTCCTACTCACAACCTTCATACACAATCCAGCATATCCAAAATATCTCATATATGATTTATTCATGAATGAGTATGAATCAAAATATGGATTCATATATACAAGGTTCTATGGTAGTCTCAGGTCAGAGGATTACTTGCACAACTCCAACTAACAAAAAATATCTTTTGACAAGTAAGTAAGACTCCATAAGATGTTCTCAAGTCAGATCAATTCAGTAAACTTATTCTTTAATGAGCATCCATATTTTTGTATTAGTGTCATACATAAGTAATTGTGAGATCAATCATTCTCTTCATCGGGCATACATAGGATGTGTCAGTCTTATTGAAAATATTGGTTTCGACTCAATGATCCAATGATTGAGAATATTTTAGATTAGAATTTTAGGTCTCACTAGTATGATCTCATCATAATTCTAAAATCATTATCCTAATTTATGAGGTTCATCATAATCTTAACAAATATAAGATACAGCATATGATGAAATATAAATATTTTTTATTTATTTATAAAATATCATTACATGAATTAGGAGGATTAAAAGAATAATTCATCAAAATATAAATTTTGATTGGCTTGTAGGGCATATTCCTTTCAAATATTTGGTGGAAAAGTTTGCCAACAAACATCCTAAGAGCCTTGTAAACTGACAATTTGCAAATTTTGAAAGACCAATGCCAAATAGAGAGATCTTGTTGTAGTTAATCTTCAAGCCAGGCTGCAGTTCAAGGGTGTACAAGATAAATCTAAGGTTTTGCATGTAAACTTTTTCAGCACTACAAATAATTATTGTGTCATCCACACATTAAAGAGATAGGATGCTTCCAATGGTGTTTAATGGGCCTATACCTCTGATCATGTTGTTTCTGGCTATGAGTTTGAGAAGACAATTGATCTTAGCCACTAGTGCAAATAGAAGAGGAGACAATGAGTCTCCTTGTTTGAGTCCCTTTCTTGCTTGGATCCATATTGTAGGTTCCCCAATTATTAGAATTGCCATCTTGGAAGAGTGCAGAATAGAAATAATCCACTTGCACCATTTGCTTCCAAACCCCTTGGCCTCTAACAAGGTGATAAGAAATCTCCAATCTATGTTATCAAAAGCCTTCTCAAAATCTATTTTGAATAGTATGCCTTTCTCCCTATCATTCTTGTTTGAAGTTAGAATCTCCATTGCATTGAGATAGGAATCATTGATTAATCTATCTTTGATGAATAACGACCAAGATTCAGTATTTAGAGCATCGATGTACATGGCCAGTCTATTACTTAGATGCTTAGAAAATATTTTGATAATCCCATGGATTAGGAAAATGGGTTTGAAATCCTTGATGCCATAGTTCTATTATTTTTTTAGGATAAACATGACGTAACAGAAGTTTAACCTTGATACGTTCGTATTGTTATCATGAATTCCATCTAAAAGCTTAATGAGATCATCCTTAATGATAGGCTAGAAGCATTGGTAAAAACTTAATGGGAAGCTGTTGGGCCCTGGGGCCTTGTTGTTATAAAGTAATGCACATTTGAAAGAAATAGAGGAGTTTAGAAGGATCAAGGAGAACCAAGGCTATCAAGAGAAATGTCTAGAAAGGAAAAATCTAGAAGTGAAATTCTTAAAACTTGTAAAGTTGGTAGAAACTCTAGACCAACTAAAGTTGGTGGAAGACTTTAGAATACTAAAGTTAGTGGAAGACTCTAGAAGCAACTAAAGGAGGTTTGAGACAACTATAAATAGGCTTGAAGTATACCTTGGAAGGCAACCAAAATCCAAAACTAACAAACTAAGCCAAAGCTTTAAGCCTACAAAGCCTAGTACTCTCTTTTCAACTAATAATAATTCTTTCTTCTAAATTCCCAAATTACCACATTTCCAACCCTTCCAATTCCTACATATTTTGCAACCATATAATCATTATTCCAACTATCATTTTCTCTTTACTATTTTAATCATCACCTTAACTACTTCCACCTAAAAACTAGTAGTGGTATCATGGCTCAAATTGGTCAGTGGATATCTTGGTTAGCTCCCTATCATCTCAATCTTTTGTTTCTATGCCAGTTCCCATTTTTGTTGGGAACAACTATGATTTTTAGAGCATTAAAATAAGGACATTTTTCTTATCCCAAGATTTATGGGATATTATTGTGGAGGGTTTTGTAGTCCAAGAAATATCTCCACCCTGTCCACAGTGGAGCAGAAAAAATTAAAGGAAAGCAAGAAGAAGGATGCCCAAGCTCACTTCATAATTCAATAGGCATTAGTTGATGCTATTTTTTCAAGAGTTATTGGGGTAGCAATTGCTAAGCAAGCATGGGATATACTATAAGAGGAGTTTCAGGAAAGTGCAAAGGTACATATTGTAAAACTTCAAACTTTGAGAAGAAAACTAGAAAATATAAAAAATGAAGAATTCTAAGACTATTAAAGATTACTATGATAGACTAAAAGAAGTAGTAAATCAAATGAGAGTAGTAAGTCATTTCCTTTTGAAGGAGCATGGAGAGCTAAGAATATTTTGGAGCTAGTGCATACAGATATTTGTGGACCGATGATGACACCATCACTCCATTAAAGTAGGTACTTTATTCTCTTCATTGATGATTATACCAGAATGACATGGGTTTATTTCATGCATGAAAAATCAAAAGTATTCCGTATCTTTAAGAAATTCAAAACCTTTGTTGAGAAACAAAGTGGCCAACATATAAAGATACTGAGAAATGATAGAGGCAAGGAATATACCTCAAATGAGTTTGATATGTTTTATAAAGATGAAGGTATAAAATGCCAACTCATAGTCGGGTATGCTCCCGAACAAAATGGCATCTCTAAAAGAAAAAATAGAACCATAATGGTGATGGCATGCTTAATTCTAAAGGAGAAATGGCTACTAAACATATTCTGGGTAGAAGCTATGTACACTATAGTCTATATTCTCAATAGATGTTCAACTAAAGCAGTGCCAAACAAAACTCTAGTCGAAGCTTGGTCTAGACAGAAACCATCAGCAAAATATCTGGGTGTTTGACTGCATTTGTTATATTTGTATTCTAGATGAGAAAAAAAAGCAAGTTCAATGATAAAACTAAATATGAGATATTCCTTGGCTGCAACACGAAGTAAAAAGGCTATTGCATATACAACTTAAGGACAAAGAAGCTTATGATTAGCTGAGATGTGGAGTTTGACGAAAAAGCTGCATGAAATTGGAA
The DNA here is from genome assembly GCA_006176705.1 of Cocos nucifera. Classification (NCBI taxonomy): domain Eukaryota; kingdom Viridiplantae; phylum Streptophyta; class Magnoliopsida; order Arecales; family Arecaceae; genus Cocos; species Cocos nucifera. The sequence goes on along the minus strand of QRFJ01002543.1, from coordinate 150,588 downwards.
TGAAGATAAAGTTGAAAATAGAATGATCACTTTCAAAGAGACAAGAAATGAGGAATCGAGTCAGCAATTAACTCCTACAAGTCCTACATCAACACCACCATCAACACCAAATTTATCCTCAAGATTTAAATAATCATCTTTAGAGTCACCATCAAGGAAGATAAGATCACTAGCTGATGTTTACCAGACACGTAATTTCACACAAGTGGAACTAGATGTCTATGAAGCTGTAGCAAAAGAAGTCTGGGTGAAAGCCATAGAAAAAGAAATTAAAATGATTGAGAAGAATGAAACTTGGGTGCTTGTGGAACAATCTCAAGATAAAGAAGTTATTGGAGTTAAGTGGGCTTACAAAACAAAGCTTAACTTTGGTGGATCTATACAAAAATATAAAGTAAGATTGGTGGCAAAGGGTTATTCACAACTATTAGGGATCAACTATAATGAAACATTCGCTCCAATAGCTCAACTTGATATAATTCGAGCCTTGATTTCCTTAGCAGTGCAAAAAGGTTGAAAAATTTACCAACTTGATATGAAGTCTGCATTTTTGAATGGCTTTTTAGTAGAAGAAATCTATGTGGTGCAACCATAAATTTTTGTGATAAAAAGAAAAGAAGATCAAGTACTAAGATTGAAGAAAGCCTTGTACAGACTCAAATAGGCACCACGAGCTTGGTACAGTAGAATCGATGGATACTTTATTGATCAAGGATTTAGGAGCAAAAGTAAGCCGACACTATACATCAAGACTCAAGATAACTTTGACGTGCTTACTGTTTCTCTGTACATAGATGATTTAATCTGCATAGGAAATAGTGAGAAGATGATTCAAGAATTCAAAGAAGATATGATGAAGACCTTTGAGATGACAGACTTGGGCTTGATGCACTATTTTCTTGGAATTGAAATAAGCGAAGAAGAAGGAATATTTATATCATAGAAGAAATACATAGAAAGCCTCCTAAAGAAATTCAAAATGGGTTGGTGCAAACCAGTTTCTACACCATTGGTAGCTAATGAAAAATTTTAAAAGAGGATGGAGCCTAAGAAGGCAGATGCCTCAATTTATAGGAGCTTAATCGGAAGAGACTACTCTATCTTATAGCCACTCGGCCTGACATAATATACGCTACAAGTCTATTATTAAGGTTTATGCAAAGTCCAAGCCAAGTGTATTATCGAGCTGCAAAAAGAGTGTTTCGATATCTACAAGGAACCAAAGATTAAAGCACATGGTACAAGCCAATAGCCAATTCAAAATTATTTGGATATGTAGACAACGATTGGATAGGTTCCATCTATGAAGAGTACTTTAGGCTATGCTTTCTCGCTTTGTTCTAGAGTCTCCTCTTGAACATCAAAGAAGCAAGATTCAATAGCACAATCATTAGCAGAAGTAGACTATGTAGTAGCTGCAGGAGCAATAAGTCAAGCTATATAGCTTTGAAGAATTCTTGAAGATATGGGTGAGCAACAAAGAGAAGCTACTAAGATTCTATATGACAATAAATCAACAATCACAATAACAAAGAATCCTATATTCCATATCAAGCTATGTATATTGTGATTAAATATCACTTCCTACGAGAAGCGGCATCTAATAAAGAGGTTGAGTTCAACTATTGTAAGATAGAAGATTAGTTGGCAGACATTTTTACGAAGGCGATACCACAAGCTAAGTATGAACTATTTCAAAGTATGCTTGGAGTAACACAAATGTGCATTAAAAAGGAATATTAAAAAATAATGCACATTTGGAAGAACTAGAAAAGTTTATAAGGATCAAGGAGCTAGGATCAAGGCTATCAATAGAAATGTCTAGGAAGAAAAATTCTGGAAGTAAAATTCTTGGAACTTATAAAGTTGGTAAAAGACTTTAGAGTACTAAAGTTAGTTGAAGACTCTAGAATCAATTAAAGGAGTTTGAGACAACTATAAATAGACTTGAAGTGTACCATGGAAGGCAACCAAAAATCAAAACCAACAAACTAAACCAAAGTCCTCATTGCCAATGCATGATTTGGAGTCGGCAAGCTACCAGTTTTATTCAAAATAGGGCAGTCCCTATTTTATTTTTGTTTCCACCAACCCCCCCTCCCAACCAGCCATGGCCGTTGATGGTCTACAGCTTCACCACCACTAGGAGCCATCGTAGGTGGCCGGCCCTACGTCTTTCACCACCACCGTTAGGAGAAGAGAAAATGGGGAGGGTGTCCCCTATTTTGGAGAAGAAGAGAAGAGAGGGGAGGGTTTCTCTCTCTACTCTAGTTATTTTGTTAATCAATTTATTAATTAGTTAATATTTATTTATTTATTTATTTTTGCTCTCTTAGATAGATTAGGAAAATTTTAGATGGAAAATTTTAAGGGACTTGTTTATTTTCTCTTAGAAGAATCAGGGGATCCATGAGGAAAAGAATCTAGGGGACTTGTCAGTTGACCATATTGAACCCCGATAGAGGATTTCAGATTGAAATCGCAATGATATTCCCTTATATTGATCTCCACCTTGATTTTTTTGTTGGTTTGAACTTATTGGATTTTTGGTCAATTAGTCGAGTCATCTTGATCTAATCTACTTAGATTGCTAGACATTATTTTTTCAAATGGTCAAGTCCTTTCTCTTTCCTAATCTTTCCATCATGATCTAGTTATTTTATGATTTTTTCTAGTTATTGGTTTCAATTATGTATAGGAATGATCAATTGGACAATGAGATAGTGACCAGGAGGATTTATGCACTCTAATCTCTAAATTTAGATAAATGTCAAACTATTTATTTATTAATTAATCATGTCTTAGATAGCATCGAAAGATTTAGGATAAAGAGTAAATTAGAAATTAAAGCTTTAAAAATAAAAATTTAATAATAATTTACTATTTCTTGTGCTGATGGCTGATCAAGGATGAGCTGGAATCATAGTGATTGATTGGGCATACTAAATGGGGATGGATAGACACTATATTTGGATTTAACTGGACATTGGAGGTAAGAATCCCTATACATGATCACCATTGTATATACTATTTTTACCATTAGATTTATATCATTGATTTTGTATCGTTGGATTTGTGTTGATGGATTATCTTGTTTGAGATGCTATTATTCCTATATGATTTTTTGATATAAGTACATTATGTATTGATTATATATACGTATCAGTGATTGATGATATAGTTATATGCTTATGATATATTTATCTTGATAACACTATAAAATTTTGAATTAATTTGATGAAATCAACATGTTATAATTAGATGGTAGAGATATAGTTTGGAACCTTATCATGTAGATAGCTAACCAGGAGCTTATGCCTGAGACAGCCTCTATGGGCTTACGTATGGGATAGCTTGCCAAGAGCTTATGCCTAAGACAGTCTTCATAGACTTATGCATGAGATAGCCTCCATGAGCTTATGTCTGGGATAGCTAGTTAGGAGCTTATACCCAAGATAGCCTCCATGGACTTATGCATAGGATAGTCGAATAGGAGCTTATGTCTGGGACAGCCTTTAGGAGCTTATGCCTGGGATAGCTGCCACGGGCTTATATATAAAAATTTGATTGATCATGGGCTGAGACATGATCTTGGTTAGTCCAAATTTGGAAAGTAAAAGGTTAAGAACGTGGAATTATGATAAGAGACATGATGACAAGATATGAAACTAATACCGAATAAAAGGTTTTTACTTGTTGGCATATGGTGAGACATCTCTTTCAACTAATAATAATTCTTCCTTCCAAATTCCCAAATTCTCACATTTCCATCCCTTCTAATTCCTACATATTTTCCAACCATACAATCATTATTCCAACAATCAGTTTTTCTTTACTATTTTAATCTATCACCTCAACTACTTCCACTCAAAAACTAACACTTGTCTTTTGTATCCTTCCAATTCCTATATATTTTCCTACCATATAATCATTATTCTAACAATCATTTTCTCTTTACTATTTTAATCTCTTACCTCAACTACTTCCACCCAAAAATTAACACTTCTCTTTTTCAAGACAAATGACTACATTTTTTATTTTTTTTGTTTTAAATAATCTGGACTACAGGTCATTGAGATTTATTTGCTCCTTGCCGAGTAAAGCATTTCAGTCCACTTCTAGGCTAGTGCTTGATGCATAACCAAGAAGTTCTGAGTAATATTGAACAAAAGCACTCCACAGTTGCTTTGGATCATCTATCATGTTACCTTGGTGCTTGATGAACGGGATAAAATTCTTCCTTTTTCTTGCACTTGCACTTAAATGAAAGAAACAAGTATTTCTATCTTCGTGATCAAGCCATTGAATTCTAGCCCTCTATCTCCACATAACTTCCTCTTGGTCTAGTAGCTTTTTCATTTCTACTTTAGATTGTACTTTCTATTCTTTCATCAATAGCTAGAGTTCTTGTTTCTTCCTCTGTGTCTAACCACATTAGCTATTTTATGATGTTATCCTTCCGATGCAAGATGTTCCCAATAGTTGTCTTGTTCCAATGCTTCATCTTGATCCATAGGAATCTTAGTTTTGATATGATATACTTTACTGGATCATCCATGTTGGGTGCTTCTTTCCACCAAATGTCTACAAGTTCATGGAACTTAGGATATGATAACCATATATTTTTAAAAAGGAATAATTTATTTGAAGGTAGAATTTGTTCCATTTCGAGGAGTAGTGGGAAGTGGTCTGAAGTGGTTTCGCTATCAGAGTAAGAACACATGAAGGAAAGTTTGTCAACCATTTTGTTGTTGCCATGCAATGGTCTAGGTTTGCAAGCGATGGGTTGTCTTTACGATTGGATCGGATAAAAAGTAGGGAGCTGAGTTGGACTTCTGAGAGTTGCAAAGTATTTATGAGTGCATTAAAGTCTCTAGAAACTATCGTGTTGTTCATAGAGCCTTTCCTTTCAAAAGCATAGCGAGTCATGTTGAAATCTCCCAATAAGATCTATAGGCCTTGCCATTTAGTTTTGATAGAAAGTTCTTCAAAGAAGTTTTTATGTAATTTTGGTTCTGTTGGCCATAGACGTTTGGTAGAAGCCAGCTTAGTCTCACAGAGTCTGATTTTAGTGTGAGCACCATACGTAAAGAGAATTTACCTTG
>QRFJ01002543.1:106492-144621 GCA_006176705.1 Cocos nucifera | reverse complement strand
GATCAATAACTCTTTATGCTAAGCATGAAACAGAAATCAAATTCCTGCCTGTAGGGACAAAATAACAGTCTTTCAAAACTAAGTCTAAACCAGATGGTAATCGAAGAGGGTATTTTCCACGGCTACTGCAGCAAGCTCCATTACCGATGCGTAGGATCATGTCTCCATCCCTCAGCCTCCTGCTATCCTCAAGACCCTGCATGGAAGTGCACAGATGAGCACTAGAACCAGAGTCAAGCACCCAACTGGATGCAGAAGAAACCGTAAGGTTAGACTCAATAACGAGCATACCTCCAGAAGGACCTTCCTTCTTGTTCTTCAGGGTGGCCAGGTAAGTAGGGCAGTTCCGCTTCCAATGGCCGTCGCTGTTGCAATGGAAACACTTTCCTTTGCCATCGGCCTTCTTCTTCGGCTTTGCCTTCTTCTTCTTTGATCCTTCCACCTTTTGCTTTTTCACAGACTTCTTTTTCTTTCCATAAGACTTTCTTTTGGAAGAAGTCCGTTCCATAGCAAGAACTGAGCCTTTAGAACCTTTCATAGAAAGCTCAGCGGTAACCAGCATATTCATCAATTCGGCCAAGGAATTCTGAAGTTTATGCATGTGGTAATTCATGATGAATTGCCCATATGCATCAGTCAAGGATTGCAGAATAATATCGTTCTGCAAGTCCAAGTCCTAACTTCACACCGAGCTTCTCAAGCTCTTCCATGTCCTTGATCATTGTCAGACAGTGATCTTGGACTGACTGCCCATCACGCATCTTAGCCTTAAAAAGTCATTTTGTGACTTGATATTTGGCTGTGCGACTCTGTTCACCAAACATCTCCTGCAGGTGAGCCAACATTTGGCGAGCAGTCCCGATATCTTCATGTTGGCGCTGGAGCTCATCAGACATCGAGCCCAACATGTAAGTATCTGGCCTTATTATCTTCGTCAATCCATTTTTCCAGAGATGCTCTCTGTTCAACAGATGGACGGGCTGGTAATGTGGGAGGGTCCTGGTCCAAAACATGGGTTAACTTCTCGGAACCCAAAATAATTTTGTAGTTCCTGAGCCAATCTTTATAATTGGGTCCAGTCAGTCTATGTGTGTCCAGGATACGTGCCAATGGGTTGGACGCAGACATTTTCCTGTAGAGAGTCAAAGATTCTAGTTAGATACTGTAATTTTGACTTGACCAATTTGTTTAGGAAATTTTATTTTTAAACAAATTAGCTCCCACTATTTTCTCGGATCCCTACACTCCCTCTGTAGAGATGCGAAAATCTCCATGATTAATGATTTCTAGTGGGTGGTGCGGTCTCACCAACTGACTCATCACCTCACCTAACAGTTATTGGTGATGGGTTAGCCAATGAGTGAACAACTCTTGTTCAATGATTCTCTAATCATGGTGCACCCAAACTTGGTCTCTAATTCATGAATCTCACCGTATCCGGAATATTGATCCACTCCTTAGTTAAGTCAGACCCACCATTTGCATAGACTGGGTTCCTAATTGGAGTCTCTCACCGTATCCTAAAATATTGAGCCCAACTCATCCTCCAGCCCATAGCATCCAATGCCTAATAGACATGGTTGCGTCTTCCCGGTGCAACTGAGCCACTGTATCCAGCCGAGAACAATCAACCCCGGGAAGGGCCCGCACATCTACAATGGTGGAAGACCTCAGACTTAATCTTTTCTTAGGGAGAATTGATTCAGGTCTCATTAAACTAGACTTGGCTTAGTCATAACAATTATGACTAACCTAGTGGCATGGGTTAGCTCGGATTATTGACCACCTCAGATCAGAACTGTGTCAACAGATATGGCCAGGTAAGTGAGACCGGTGGAAGGAATATGCCGTTAACTCGCACAAGAATGCATTCAGGTCGAGTAGCTTCCAATTAAAAACCAGTCGGTCGTCTATGTGCCAAACTTACCTTAGACACCAAATTGTTGAGTCAGAACCAATTGGGTTAGCCTACAATCCAGACTCTAACCTCTGAGCCTAATTAGGTCTTGCTTGATCGTGACTCGATCTTGACCCAGACTTAATCCTATTAGGCTGGTCAATTTAAGCATTGTTGATCCCATCTAACCAACTCTTGATTCGGTTTGATCAACCGCTTAGACCTAATTGAGCTACCCAAGCCCGAACCCAGTATTATGAATATGTCTTAGATCTGAAATTCTCAATTTTAGACCTAATTAATATTCCATAAACTTAATTCTTAATTAAGTTAGGGTTCATAAACAAAATATGCACAATAAATCCTAGGGTTTCAGGATCTAGGGTTTTGCAGAAAGTAAGTTTTGGGTTTCTGATTAAGGACGAACACGCAGCACCCCTACACGTCATAAGAACACCCCATCGAATGGGAAGAGAGGGCCTTTAAACCCTTCTTCGTTCTTATGACCGGACGGCCAAGAGGAACGCCTTAATCAGGAACATTCAATACTACAAAACAATATCAGATCTATATCATATATCTCATATATAAAGTAGATCTAATCATGGCATATTTTGCATACATCTCATGTATCAAATCATGCATGTTTTCAGATCTAAATTATCTCACATAATAATCTAAAAAATTAGATTTAAATTGATCTAATCAAAATAAATTCTAATCTAGACAATTATGTAGAACTATTCTACAACTAGTCTAGACATGCATCTATCATATCTCATATGATATTTAAAATTAAATAATTTTTATTTGCTGTTTTATCAGATGTTATTATAACACTTATAATATCAGAAAATAGTAAATAAGAAGATCTAAAATATGATTTAATCAGATTAAATCAAAGACATGCAAAACTATTCTATAGAACTATTCTATTCTAGAACTAGTCATGCATATCTTCATGTTCTTAGATCCAAATCATTTAATTTTAATTTTTCTGATTTCAGATCTGATCACATCTCATGTGACATCTGAAATCACTTTATTTTCTAATTAAAATAAAATTAAAATCAGATCTAAACAATTTAGAACCATGGCTCTGATACCAGTTGAAGGGAAATCCTGATTTCCCGGTCCAGGTTCGTCCAGATCTGATTCAGATCAAGAGATATATTTCAAAAATTTTTTCTCTTGATCTCAATCAGATCTTGATATATTTTAGATCTGATTCTTATTATTTTAATAAATAAAATAAAATAAGATAAATTAAATCAAATTTAATTTACCTGATTTGGGTAATCCTATTACCCTGTAGATGATCCTGATTGCAGCGGAAGGTTCTGGATCTTAGCCACGCAAGCGCCTGGCCTCTACCGGTATCCACTCGGGTTGGATCTGGAGATCCTCTTCTTCTCTATCACACCTCCAAAAATTAGATCTGGATCTGATCTGGAGGATCTTCAAAACTCTTTTGAAGATCTGCAGTCGTCCTTTTGCAGCAGCGCAGCCTTCTTGCTTTTGATCGCCTTTCTTGATCTGAATCGCACCAACCTAAGTCCAAAACTCTTTTGGACGTGGAGAGCAAGGGGAGAAGGAGGTTATGGCATGGAGAAGGAGGGGAGAGGCAGCCTTGGGGCATGGGGAATCTATTGATTCATCATATATCTTTTTTTATCTGGGTTGGGCGCAGGGTCTTATTTATAGACCTCTTGTGATCCAACTCCTCTTCCTCTCAACCAATCACAACCCTTTGTGAAATCAGATCTAAATCTGATTGGTTGGAATAGAGACCCCTGGATTCCTCCTTAGAGGGCGCCTAAGACCAGTCAAACTGGATTCTTAGTAGAACTCTGATTGGAATCCAAAAGGGAGGTGGAGTCCTTGTCCAACAAGGACTCCTAGGCGCCTCCTACTTGGGCTCACGCCACCCTTGGCGTGCGCCCTTCTCCTTGCCAGGTTCTGGCAGGGGGACAGGCCCCCACCAGCTCTCCAATAGGTGCATGACATGTGGTCAAAAGTCAAAGGGTCAATGGTCAACGTTTGACCAGTCAAAGGTAGACTTTTGACCAAAGTCAAAGAACAAGAAATGGCAGGTGACCAAAAATGGCAGGTAATGTCTTACAAATAAGACAACCTATTCTGACTTGGACAACCTCCAGTCAGACCATATGAAGGCCTCTGATTGAGCACAAACTCCTTTGGCTCAGTCAGGACAACTTATTTATGATAGTAAAAGAAGAACGTTAGGTTCAATCGAGTGCTAGCACGATTTCCTTGAACCTAATTGAATCTCATTCAGATCAATTGAACTAGATCAGTTCAATTGATGATCACCAGATTCAAACCCTTGTTTGTGTGACCCAGTTAGGTTCAGTTCTGTATGGTAATGGGATATGTCATGATCTCTATCATCGACATCATCGAAACTCCTTTCGATGGATCAGAACTCTTCTGATTCGAACAGCTAGAATGATCGATCATCTAAATCATTCTAATTGCTCCCAAAATCCACCAGTGACACCTAGCAGTATATGGTGGCAACCCATCAGAGCTGAATGCGAACCTCTTGGTGCAGCTACCTGTGTGATTAAGTTCTTCTATCTTGAGCCCCGATCAGATTAGGGTTAAGGTGAACTCGTCAAACCCTAGTCTCTGTCATATGATGTAATCATTCGATTCGAGTCCAATGTGAAAATCTAAATAGAAACTCTTTCTATTATTTCACTCTACCATGGCCATGGGCTTCTGGACTTGATTCTCATGATTCATCATAGGGCTGCTCCTCTACCACCGAGGTAGATAGATTCCATCTTGATGCAATCCAGTTCCTACAATGAACATGCTATAGCCAACATACACCTCAGGGTTCCATATGGCTAGGAGACCGAGTAATGGTGTAGTCAAACTATAACACCCTCAAGGTGAACTGCCGATGCATCTCAGGTCAAAGAACCAGACACACTACTGCAGCATCGAGTCAGTCATTGACGAGAAGGTAGACTTCCTAATGACTACTCGAGGTGGTCACGCTCAGTGCCCTCGTTCTCTAACGAGTACCTATACTCTCGCTCCGGTGTCTCCACACCGTAGACTTAAGACTCATCTACTAAAGAGAAGCGATTGTACACCAACCTTCCGGATCAATCACCATCCTCGTGATGATCCTATGGTCGGGAGTAATTTATGAGTTAACAATGATTATTCATGTCTTAAATTTTCAACTTTTGAAAATATGAATTATCATTACCATTAACTCAAAGAATGTATCACAGACACTAAATACACATATGTGATAAAAAATAACCCATTTATTGCTTTTAGTCAAAATTACAATTTTGCCCCTAAAAGTGTATTACAAGTGTCAGCCAATTCTGGCTTCTAGGGCACATATTTCTAACAGTGGGGGCCTGTCCCCCTGCTAAAACCTGGTAAGAAGGAGGGTGCATGCCACCCTAGGCGTGTGCCCAAGTTGGAGGCGCCTAGGAGTCCCTGTTGGATAGGGATTCCATCTTCTTTTTGGATTCCAATTAGAGTTCTCCTAAGAACCAACTTTGACTGGTCTTAGGCACCCTCTAAGATGGAATCCAAGAGACTCTATTCCCACCAATCAGATTTCGATTTGATTTTACAAAGAGTTGTGATTGGTTGGAAAAAAGAGAAGTTGGATCACAGACAGTCTATAAATAAGACCCTGCGCCCAACCCAGATTATGATTGGAAGTGATTGAAAGGAATCACAATTCCCCATGCCCTAGGCTGCCTCTCCCCTCTTCCTCAATGCTAAACCACCTTCTCCCCTTCCTCTCCACGTCCAAAAGGAGTTTTGGACTTTTGGTTGTTGCGATCCAGATCAAAGAAAGACGACTGAAATCTAGAAGGCTGTGTTGCTGCAAAGGATGACTGCTGATCTTCAAAAGGAGTTTTGAAGATCCTTCAGATCAGATCTAGATCTAATTTTTGAAGATGTGATAGAAAAAAAAAGGATCTCTAGATCCAATTCAAGTGGATACCGGTAGAGACCAGGCACTTATGTGGCTAGATCCAGAACCTTCCGCTGCATACAGGATCTTCAGTGGGTAATAGGATTACCCATATCAAGGTAAATTTAATTTAATTTAATTTATCTTAATTTTATTTTATTTTTAAAATAATAATAATCAAATCTAAAACATCTTAGATCTGATCTAGATCAAAGAGAAAAATTTTTAAAATATATCTCTTGATCTGATCAGATCTGAACGAATTTGGTCCAAAAAATCAGGATTTTTCTTTATCCTTTATGACCTTCCAACCACTGGAACCCTTTTCCTCCCTCAAGTCAGAAACCTCTATTAACCAGAGCAAACTCCCTTCCCCTAGAGGCTATGGCAAAAATCTCAAAAATGGAAGGCTCAATCCCTACGCTAACCCTACAGCCATCCTGTCTAACTTGCCTCATAGCTATACCGGGGCTCCACGCCTCTTCTACTAAGTCAGAAAGAAGCAACATTTCCTCAAAGTACCTTGACCAATTATAAATGGTGCATGGACAGAGGCATGGTCACGTCAATTATGAAAGATTGGAGTAGGAAACCCATCATAGTGTCAACCAATGGACATCACGAGAGGCTGGTTGAAGCATCAAGTCACCAAGATAATCTCATCACAGCATGAAAGGAAGTGTCAAATATTGGAACTCAAAAAAAAAAAATCTTATGCACAAGTTTTGAAGGGGTCTAAGAATGAAAAGAAATCTTGGCAAGGTATCAACTAAGTAAGGTGCACCTCTACCATCTGAACCCTCTATGACAATCCAACCCTATCCCTATCCCTTTCCACAAGGTGGCAAATCCTTTAAAAGGGAGGTTTGCTTCCGATGTGGACATCCTGAATACCTCAAGAGAAGCAACCGAAATTCCATTCACTATTTCAAGTGTTGCTGATTTGTGCACTTGGCCAAAAGCTATAAATCCTCTTCTTTCTGGAACCACAAAAAACTTTTACCTACCTAGGAAACAATGCTAAGCCCTTCCCATATTCAACACAACACTGCCCAAAACTACAACCCTCCATCCAAGGTTTCTCCACCTTTCACCTCCGAAATGGCAGAGATCCACACCTATTTAGAAAGAGATACCTTTGTATAAGCCTTTGGTCATCCTATAAAACCTGATGATGTCTTATCTACCCTCGTCTACAAGGCAAGAAAAGTTGGTTCATGAACGATGCTGCAATTATCAACAAGGAAATTCTTTGTATTATTCCCTAACTCAAAGATGCTCCATTCATTAATGGTGGAGGGTCATATTCAAAGTGATGGCTTTACCTTACTAGTTAATCATTGGAACCATCTTTTGGTGGGTAGGCAACACAAACTAAAGTACAAAGTTTATGCAACTCTCAAAAATCTCTCCCTCTTTGTTTGGACTATTGATGCTGTTGCAATTATTGAAAAATATGTCCTATAGCCAATTATCTAAGTTATAAATGATTGGAACCTATATATGAATTATCTAATAATAATAGTTATTTGGCTGGTTCATCATAAAAGTTCTATCTTTCTTAAATAAACTTCTAAATTATGATGAAGTTCTTAGAACCATAATCAATCAATAAAAAAGAATTTATCGGATAGTTCTTAAACTGTTCATGATCAAATGATAAGTTATTAATAAGAATAATAACTTATCAAGTGTAGGTTGCTGTATGTCATATGTGTTAGTTATCCTCGTAATCAAGTGATGTGGAGACACTAGTATGGCATCCAAGTGAGATGTAGGAGTACATCTATACTGAACGTGATCAATATAGCACTCTACTATCAAGAGTAACTAGCTAAGATCAATGGATATAAGTATCCCTCCGACCTAAGATCATCATGATGACTTGCAAGCAACTCACTCTACTTTAATGCCGGACTGTTTGTATTTTCAATATAGATTCAAAAGGTTTCTGGGTATAGTCAAGTACTTATGAAGTTGGTATGTGAGTCAAGATAGAATTGATCACTCCTGATTAACTTCAAGAAGAGAATAACTCATTGTATTTTAATTTAGCAAAACCTAGGCCTTGGTAATCCTCATGAGTCACGAAATTTGCAAAATTTTGAAGCATAATAGAGGTGACTTGTATGAGTATTGATAGCATACTCGAAGTCATCTTGAGCATTATTGATCAAAAGGATAAATTATACGGTAACCATAGGTCAGGGTTCTAAGAATATTGCTTTACATACATTCGACCTATCCGAACGTCGGATACCAATGCTAGATGATCATTTTAATTGATACAAAAATTGATTCCTATGCTATCAGCTTAAGTTTGAACCTATGGGGTCACACACATTAGAGATTGTAATCAGATCATATGGTTAATCGATAATTCAGAATCGTTCTAAGATCAAACAATCAATACGATTGATGTTTGACCTAATGCAGGTATTGCAAGAGGATCGATTAGCAATTGAATTTCTAATTTGCTCAATTTGATTGAGCAATCAGGTTGAGATCAAGTATATTTGAATTAAATTTAATTATACTTAGTTTGAACTTAATTGAATTAAGTCTAATTGATTTATTGGATAAGCCAATTGCAAGGAAGAATGAGTTTCTATTCGACTAGGACTTGAGTGCACCTAATTTCTAATTTAATTAAAAATTAAATTAAATTTAAATATGATTTAAATCTAATTTAATAAGACTCCTAATTAGATTTTTATTGTTTATTAAATAGATTAACTCAAATCTAATTAGAAAAAGATTTTATTGGGTTTGACCTAGTGTATAAGAGAATCCAAGTCAGACTAGGATTCCATCTTCTCTCTTGCGCCACTTTAGAAAGCCCGTGCCCACATATTTGTTTCTAGATTTCTACGTGAATTTTTCCATGCCTAAGAGAAGTCTCCCATGCCCCAAATCTGGTGAATTTTGAATTTTATTTGACTTGGTCAAATATAGAAATTGGTTTTGATTTGGACTCTATTTGATAGAGTCCTAGAATTCCAAAACTCCTCCTCTTCCCTTTGAATTTTTTCCCATGCCACCTATTTCCTTTTGTGCAATTTTCTTCTGGCTTTTGGACATTATTTCTTAGTAGCCCATGCACAAAAATAATGGTCCCCATCCATGAGTTGGACTCCCCCAATCTCCTTAATTTTAATTCCTAAAAGTTAGGGATTTGACTTGGTCCTCCCATTTTTGTGAGCGCCTTCTTTATAGGGGTTTTTTGCATGAGTCTTCCTTAGAGTTTTCCATACACAAACCTAAGAAATAGAAGGTTAGGGCATTGGGAAGAGGGTGCCATATTTCTAGGAGGTTTGGTTATCTTTTGGACATGATATGGATCATGTCTTGTTGAGAACAATGAAGAGAAGATTGTCTTCTCTAGGGTTCTTTCTAATTTTCATTTCTTCTTCATCTTTGAAGAATTATTCCATGAAGGAAATCAGAGAGGAAGTGATATGGGCGTAGAGGATAGGTGCTCCAAGGAGTTAGGACATGGTGATCTGTTCTAGATATAATCTGATCATGTTCTGATGAGAGAAGAAGAAGAGAAGAAAGTCTTCTCTTAGGATTTTCTTTCAGAATCTTTCTTCTCCATTCTTTTATAAGATTTTTTCATCAAAAAAAATGGAGAGAGAATGAGCCATGGAGCATGAAAAATTCTAGAGGAGAAGGTCTCCTCATGTCGAGATAAGGAGATAAGTTTAGGATATCAATGGTTGATGTCCTGAAGAGAAGATGGGTCTTCTCCTAATGGTCTCTCTTCAAACATTTTATTTTCTATTTTTGGAAGGCCAAGAGTTGGATTTCTTTCTTATTCCTCCTTATGTTCTTTGTCTCTTGGAGTGTCCCAAAGATTAAAAGAATAAATTTTAGATTAACTATCAGGAGAGATCCGCAAGAAGCTAGCACTTCGAATGGATCTTCGTTCGATGAACCTTTGATTTGTGTTGCAGCATCATATGGATTATCTGTATAGGTTGAACGCGTGTGCGGCTCCAAAGACAACAACAAAAATCAATCATGGAGTTCTCGACCCATACGAAAGTAAGAGATTTGATCTCTACTCTAACCTAAATGCGATCTAGGGTTTAGATCTAAAACTATTCTAGATCTAGGATATTAATTTGATCAATATTAAAATATTTATTTTCTAATTTATGTATGCATTATGATATTTTATAGGTCCTAGATATAGGATTTAGTAATTAGATTTCATGCTTTTATAGATTAAATAATTTAATCTACATCTTCCGCTGTGATTTATTTCAAAATTATTTTGAAATTCAAGAATGAAATCCTACATATTTTCTAATAGTGGTATCAGAGCACCTAGATTTTTTTATAACATGATTATATTTACATTAAGATAAATCTAAAAATAAAATTCTAAAGATCATACATACTGCTATAAGGTTGTCCTGCTGTAAGGTTTATCCCTTACAGTGGAGAGGTTGTCTAGTATGTGCTGATTTATTCTTGAATCATAAATAAATTAGATATAATCTAAATAATTTTATGATTTATTTTTTAATTTTAAATTTAAAATTAAATATATATTAGATCTATTTTAGATTATTTAAATTAGATCTAAATAATATTAGATCGAACATACTGATTATAAGGTTGTTCAGCTGTAAGGTTTACTCCTTATAGTGGAGAGGTTGTCCTAGTATGTGCTGACTTGAATGATCTAAATTATAAATATATTAGATAAGATCTAAGATAATTTATGATTTATTTTTAAATTTTAAATCTAAATTTAAATGATTTATGATCTGATCTATATGATGTGTTTTATATTTAGATCTAGATCCTCTTGTTGCATATGTTGATATGTAGTTTTTATTTTAAATCTAGAATGTATATGTATGATATATAAGTTTTGTAGAATTTAAATTATAAACTTACTTTCTACAAAATCCTAGATTTAAAATCTTAGGACATGATTGAAACATTAAAATAAATCAAATCTGAAATCATACATTGAATATGATTTAATGTAAACTATTTATAATTTAAAAATATTTCAAATGATCAAATCAGACATTAGTTCTGAGGTTCCATAAACCCAAATCCATAAGCTTTGAACTTAATTGAGAATTAAGTGATTATTTAGGATCTAGATTTGTGATTTGAAGATCCTAAGATAATTTCATAAAACATGGGTTAAAGGATAATGGGCTAGCTTTGATCAGGTCCTTAACTGGATTAAACCTAAGGTTAGATTAAATATGGACTAAGTTAAGAAATTGATCAAACCTAATAAATAGTTAATCAGAATTAGATCATTTCTATAAATCAATTTAATAGTTGTAGTTGATCAAAATCTATACATCTAATAAATGGATATTGATCATGGCTCAGTGGTCGAGTATGGACATTCAAAAAGATCAGAGTAGTGCAGATGAGAAGGTATGAACCTATAAAGTCCGTCTAACTATCATCTCAAAGTTTGAACATACATTTTGAACGTATATTTTTGTTATGAACAAAGATAAATCCTGCATTTGTAATTAGGCAAAATATTCTGTAGTGTTATTCCTGGTGTTGTTTGTGGATGAAGTTCTCTTAATCAAAAATTGTATTCCAGTATTACAAGGAATAAAGGTTTGGCTATCATCTAATTTCTATATATTCAAAATCAGATATGATATACTCACTAAGGATAGTGAGTAGATACCAGTCTGATTTAAGTCAGAATCAATGAAAGATTGTATAGACAATTCTTAAGTATTTGAAAAATACTAAGATTCAGTGACTCAAATACGAAGATACTGACTTAAAACTTATGGATGTTTTGATTTTAATTTTTAGTCAGATCAAGATGATAGCAAGAGAGTGTCAGGTCATACCCTAATTGTAGAAGCAATCTACTAAAAAGATTCCAAGCAGGATACTGTAATTTATTCAGTTAGTAATATAAAGTACATCGTGGCATATGATGCTGCCATGTAAGCTATATAGTTACTGAGGTTCATTAGCAGATTGGGAGTGGTACCCTTCATCGATGGTTTAGTCATATCATAGCACTGAAGTCATAGCTCAAGCTAAAGAATCGAAGGACCAACATATTCTACATCGCTATCACCTTTGATTTTAGATCAAGATGACATCGATTTTTGGAAGATCGATGGAAAAGAAGAACTTGACCAACCCATTTGCTAAGACCTCGGAACTAAGAAGTTCTATGAACTCAAGTGGAAGATAGGATATTTGATATCATTCTAATTGACTTTAGTCCAAGTGAGAGTTATTGAAAAATGTGTCCTAAAGTCAATCATTTAAGTTGTAGATGATTGAAACCTATATATGAATTATCTAGTAATAATAGTTATTTGGTTAATTTATCATAAAAATTCTATCTTCCTTAAATGAACTTCTAAATTATGATGAAGTCCTTAGAACCACAATCAATCGATAAAAGAGGATTTATTAGATAGTTCATAAACTATTCACGACCAAATGATAAGTTATTAACAAGGATGATAACTTATCGATTATAGGTCGTTATATGCCAGTTGCATTGGTTGTCCTCGTAATAAGTGATGTGAAGATACTGGTATGGCATCCAAGTAAGATGTAGGAGTATATCTGCACTGAATGTGATCAATGTAGTACTCCATAATTAAGAGTAGCTAGCTAAGGCCAATGGATATAAGTGTCCCTTTGATTTGAGATCACTACGATGACTTACAAGTAACTCACTCTACTTCGATGTCAGACTGCCTATACTTTCAATATAGATTTGGAAGATTTTTGGATACAGTAAAGTACTTATGAAGTTGGTGTGTGAGTCAAGATAGGATTGATTATATCTAATTAACTTCAAGAAGAAAATGACTCACTATGTTTTAATTTAGCAAAATCTAGGCCTGAATAATCCTCGTGAGGAAGGCCAATGGATATAAGTGTCCCTTCGACTTAAGATCACCATAATGACTTGCAAGCAACTCACTCTGCTTTGGTGTTAGACTGCCTATATTTTTAATATAGGTTCGAAAGGTTTCTGGATACAGTCAAGAACTTATGAAGTTGGTGTATGAGTCAAGATGGGATTGATCACTTTTAATTAACTTTAGGAAGAGAATGACTTATTGTGTTTTAATTTAGCAAAACCTAGGCGTGGATAATCCTTGTGAGGAGTCATGGGATTTGCAAAATTTTGAAATATAATAGAGATGATTTGTATGAGTGTTGACAGCATACTCGAAGTCATCTTGAGTATTATTGATCAAAAAGATAAATTATATGGTAACCATGGGTTGGGGTTCTAAGAATGTTGCTTTACATACATTCAATCTATCCGGACGTCGGATACCATTGCTAAAAGGTCATTTTAATTGGTACAAAAATTGGTTCCTGTGCTACCAGCTTAGGTTCAAAATTATGAGGTCATACATACTAGAGGTTTTAATCAAATCAAATGGTTAATCGATGATGGAGAATCGTTCTAAGGTTAAATAATCAATACGATTGATGTTTGACCTAATGCAAGTATTGTAGAAGGATCAATTAGCAATTAAATTGCTAATTGGCTCAATTTGATTGAGCAATTGGATTGAGATCAAGTTTAATTAAATTAGATTCAATTAAAATTAGTTTGAACTTAATTGGATTAAGTCTAATTAGTTTATTGGATAAGTCAATTACAAGAAAGAACAAATTTTTGTTCGATTAGAACTTCAGTGCATCTAATTTCTAATTTGATTAAAAATTAAACTAGATTTAAATATAATTTAAATCTAATTTAATGAGGCTTTTAATTGAATTAGGATTACTTATTAAATAGGTTGACTCAAATCAAATTAGAAAAGGATTTTATTGGGTTTGACCTAGTGTATAAGAGAATTCTAGTTAGACTAGGATTCCATCTTCTCCCTTGTGCCACTTTAGAAAGCCCACGCCCACATATTTGTTTTTGGATTTCTACGTGAATTTTTTCATGCCTAAGAGAAGTCTCCCAAGCTCAATATCTGGTGAATTTGGAATTTTCTTTGACTTGGTCAAATATAGGAATTGGTTTTGATTTGAACTCTATTTGATAGAGTCCTAGAATTTCAATACTCATCTTCCCTTTTTAATTTTTTTCGAAGCCACCTATTTCCTTTTGTGCAATTTTTTTCTAGCTTTTGGACGTTATTTCCTAGTAGCCCATGCACAAAAATGATGGGGAGGCAGCCCATGCACAAAAATGATGGGGAGGCATCCAAGTGTTCGATGCCCCCAACCTCGACTTAAATTCCTAAAAGTTAGGGGTTTTTTGCATGAGTCTTTCTTAGAGTTTTCCAAGCACAAACCTGAGAAAGACAAGGTTTGGGTGTTGGGAAGAGGGTACCATATTTCTAGGAGGTTTGGTTATCTTTTGGACATGATATGGATCATGTCTTGTTGAGAACAATAAAGAGTAGATTGTCTTCTCTAGGGTTCTTTCTAATTTTCATTTCTTCTTCATCTTTGAAGAATTGTTCCATGAAAGAAATCAGAGAGGAAGTGATATAGGCATAGAGGATAGGTGCTCCAAGGAGTTAGGGCATGGTGATATATTCTGGACATAATCTGATCATGTCCTGATGAGAGAAGAAGAAGAGAAAAAAGTCTTCTTTTAGGATTTTTTTTAGAACCTTTCTTCTCCATTCTTTTGTAAGATTTTTTCATCAAAAAAAATTAGAGAGAGAACGATCCATGGAGTATGAAAAATTTTAGAGGAGATAGTCTCCTCATGTCAAGTTAAGGAGATCAGTTTACGACATCAATGGTTGATGTCCTGAAGAGAAGATAGGTCTTCTCTTAATGGTCTCTCTTCAAATATTTTATTTTCTATTTTTGGAAGATCCAAGAGTTGGATTTCTCTCTTATTCCTTATTATGTTCTTTGTCTCTTGGAGTGTCCAAGAAATTAGAAGAATAAATTTTAGATTAACCATCCGGAGATATCCGCAAGAAGCTAGCACTTCGAGTGGATCTTCGTTCGACAAACCTTCGATTTGTGTTGTAGCCTCATATGGATTATCTGTAGAGGCTAGACACATGTGTGGCTCTGAAGGTAATAATGAAAATCAATCATGAAGTTCTCGACCTGCATGAAGGTAAGAGATTTGATCTTTTCTCTCACCTAGATGCAATCTAGGATTTAGATCTAGAATTATTCTAGATCTAGGATATGGATTTGATCAATACCAAAATATTTATTTTTTTAATTTATGTATGCATTATGGAATGTTATAGATCCTAGATGTAGGATTTAGTAATTAGATTACATGCTTTTGTAGATTAAATAATTTAATTTGCATCTTCTACTATGATTTATTTTAAAATTATTTTGAAATTCAAGCATGAAATCCTGCATATTTTCCAACAGCAGCAATCCTATCTGATTTTGGGATGTCACACTAAGCTAGTCATTCAAGCCTTAGATGGGAGGATCTTACTGGTTTCAACTTGGTTTTTTACTATGAAGACTCAAACTGCTTTCTAGAAACTATTGAGATACAGTCGGCCCTCAAACATACAATGTTTTGATAACCCTTAATTTTATTTAGAGAAGAGTCCTCGCTTCGAGACTCAAAGTCATCATAAGGAGACCAAAATAATGGAGGAAGTGATGATTGGGACTTCTAGAATGACTCGGAAGGTCATTCTTCTTTCAATAGATCTTGGTGTCACCACTTGCACCGATCAAACGAAAGTCAATTGTCAAACCATATAAATCTGAGTCAACGAGGGAGGAGGCATTCGGGCAATAGAGCATATCTCACATACCTTGATGGCAAACCTAAAAATGGGAAGAGCATTATGCTACATCATGCTTCGAACCCACTTCCACTCTCACCGGATCATGAAAAAACTTTGAGCTTGGTGAACCCAATACCACCACCACCTTTCCTAGTCTCCTAGGTCATGGCACCGTTCAACCCATTTAAACATTGGTTTAAGGGGGCCATTATTCACCTTGAACCTATCAAAGTGCCATTTGACCATCTTAAATCAAGTGACCCCACTCCAACAATATACCCCTTTTCAAATTTGAACACCTTTCAGGCCTTTCCTCATGATGTCATGGGCTCTCTAACCAAGGAACTAATGCCTACCTATACCCCATCTTGTTCTTGTCTCTAAGGTGTTTTCAAGCCTTCTAAAAATGCTTCCAACCACTAGCACTATGGTTGGTATTGAGAATTTGAACTCCCACTCCTCAAAGACTACTCAATGGGACATTGATGGAAGCCTAGAGCCACACAAGCATCCACCATCAAACTCTTCACTGAAAAAAAAACAAAGACTTTATAGCAGAACCTATCCAAGAGAAGCACATGTCTTCAAGCAAAGAAGATCAAACTGTTAGATGTACAAGAGATGGAACTAAAGGTAGAAGATGTACTCTTTCTAAATGCCTTAACTGCATTAGAAATGCGAGCTCTAGGACAAAGGTGTGGCATCATTTTTTTCTCCTACCGATCTCAAAGCCACTATTAAGCTAAAGAGCCTGGAGAAACTTCAATGCAAGTCAATGGCGACAACTATTCCAAACTAAGGAGCCTACAAAAAAGAAGAAGAAGAAGAAGAAGTCATGAATTATTAGAAGTCAATTTGCATACAGTCATTGAAGGGTTTACCTACATCTTTATCATGGTTTATATGTTACTTTACTAGGAATGTACGCTCCCTAGTTTTTATTTATAGGACTTTACATCACAAAACATTGGGAAGGAAGGACTTGGATTTTTGGATATTAGGTATGCTTTGCAAGGAAAAATCTTAATAGTTTGAAAGATGTATCTCTCATTAGCCAAATGAATGAAAATAGACTTCTGCACGCCTTGTTTCACTGTCCTTCCAAAATGAAGAGGCTGAGAGCACATCATTGGACAATGATCATTCTATATTAGAATGTAAGAGGAATAGGAAAAAATTCCAAGGGGAGGGTTGTTCATGATAAAGTTTTGCAGTTAAAATATAAGATCCTATGTCTTCAAGAAGAAACAAAATTAAATCATATATTCGATCAAGGTGATTGCCTCCATATGTAGGTAAAGATTTTCATCATGGGACTCGATCACTACCTCAGGATTGGCCGAAGGACTCCTAACATGTTGGGATCTGAATGAAGCTGAGAGATCTCAATACAACCAAGGTAAATTCTCTTTACATATGGTGCTCACACTAAAATCAGACTCTGTGAGACTAAGGTGGCTTCTACCAAACGTCTATGGCCAACAGAACCAAAATTACATAAAAACTTCTTTGAAGAACTTTCTATCAAAACTAAATGGCAAGGCCTATAGATCTTATTGGGAGATTTCAACATGACTCGCTATGCTTTTGAAAGGAAAGGCTCTATGAACAACACGATAGTTTCTAGAGACTTTAATGCACTCATAAATACTTTGCAACTCTCAGAAGTCCAACTCAGCTCCCTACTTTTTATCCAATCCAATCATAAAGAGAACCCATCGCTTGCAAACCTAGACCATTGCATGGCAACAACAAAATGGTTGACAAACTTTCCTTCATGTGTTCTTACTCTAATAGCGAAACCACTTCAGACCACTTTCCACTACTCCTCGAACTGGAACAAATTCTACCTTCAAATAAATTATTCCTTTTTAAAAATATATGGTTATCATATCCTAAGTTCCATGAACTTGTAGACATTTGGTGGAAAGAAGCACCCAACATGGATGATCCAGTAAAGTATATCATATCAAAACTAAGATTCCTATGGATCAAGATGAAGCATTGGAACAAGACAACTATTGGGAACATCTTGCATCGGAAGGATAACATCATAAAATAGCTAATGTGGTTAGACACAGAGGAAGAAACAAGAACTCTAGCTATTGATGAAAGAATAGAAAGTACAATCTAAAGTAGAAATGAAAAAGCTACTAGACCAAGAGGAAGTTATGTGGAGATAGAGGGCTAGAATTCAATGGCTTGATCACGAAGATAGAAATACTTGTTTCTTTCATTTAAGTGCAAGTGCAAGAAAAAGGAAGAACTTTATCCCTTTCATCAAGCACCAAGGTAACATGATAGATGATCCAAAGCAACTGTGGAGTGCTTTTGTTCAATATTACTCAGAACTTCTTGGTCATGCATCAAGCACTAGCCTAGAAGTGGACTGGAATGCTTTACTCGGTAGGGAGCAAATAAATCTCAATGACTTGTAGTCCAGATTATTTAAAAAAAAAAAATAAAAAATGCAGTCATTTGTCTTGAAAAAGACAAGTGTTAATTTTTGGGTGGAAGTAGTTGAGGTGAGAGATTAAAATAGTAAAGAGAAAATGATTGTTAGAATAATGATTATATGGTAGGAAAATATATAGGAATTGGAAGGATACAAAAGACAAGTGTTAGTTTTTGAGTGGAAGTAGTTGAGGTGATAGATTAAAATAGTAAAGAAAAACTGATTGTTGGAATAATGATTGTATGGTTGGAAAATATGTAGGAATTAGAAGGGATGGAAATGTGAGAATTTGGGAATTTGGAAGGAAGAATTATTATTAGTTGAAAGAGATGTCTCACCATATGCCAACAAGTAAAAACCTTTTATTCGGTATTAGTTTCATATCTTGTCATCATGTCTCTTATCATAATTCCATGTTCTTAACCTTTTACTTTCCAAATTTGGACTAACCAAGATCATGTCTCAAGCCCATGATCAATCAAATTTTTATATATATAAGCCCGTGGCAGCTATCCGCAGGCATAAGCTCCTAAAGGCTGTCCCAGACATAAGCTCCTATTCGACTATCCTATGCATAAGTCTATGGAAGGCTATCTTGGGTATAAGCTCCTAACTAGCTATCCCAGACATAAGAGGCTATCTCATGCATAAGTTAAGTCTATGAAGACTGTCTTAGGCATAAGCTCTTGGCAAGCTATCCCATACGTAAGCCCGTAGAGGCTGTCTCAGGCATAAGCTTCTGATTAGCTATCTACATGATAAGATTCCAAACTATATCTCTTCCATCTAATTATAACATGTTGATTTCATCAAATTAATTCAAAATTTTATAGTGTTATCAAGATAAATATATCATAAGCATATAACTATATCATCAATCACTGATACGTATATATAATCAATACATAATGTACTAATATCACAAAATTGTATAGAAATAATAGCATCTCAAACAAGATAATCCATCAACACAAATCCAATGATACAAAATCAATGATATAAATCTAATGGTAAAAATAGTATATACAATGGTGATCATGTATAGGGATTCTTACCTCCAATGTCAGTTAAATCCAAATATAGTGTCTATCCATCCCCATTTAGTATGCCCAATCAATCACTATGATTCCAGCTCATCCTTGATCAGCCATCAGCACAAGAAATAGTAAATTATTATTAAATTTTTATTTTTAAAGCTTTAATTTCTAATTTACTCTTTATCTTAAATCTTTTGATGCTATCTAAGACATGATTAATTAAAAAATAAATAGTTTGACATTTATCTAAATTTAGAGATTAGAGCATAAATCCTCCTAGTCACTATCTCATTGTCCAATTGATCATTCCTATACATAATTGAAACCAATAACTAGAAAAAATCATAAAATAACTAGATCATGATGGAAAGATTAGGAAAGAGAAAGGACTTGACCATTTGAAAAAATAATGTCTAGCAATCTAAGTAGATTAGATCAAGATGACTTGACTAATTGACCAAAAATCCAATAAGTTCAAACCAACAAAAAAATCAAGGTGGAGAACAATATAAGGAAATATCACTGCGATTTCAATCTGAAATCCTCTATCGGGGTTCAATATGGTCAACTGACAAGTCCCCTAGATCCTTTTTCTCGTGGATCCCCTGATTCTTCTAAGAGAAAATAAACAAGTCCCTTAAAATTTTCCATCTAAAATTTTCCTAATCTATCTAAGAGAGCAAAAATAAATAAATAAATAAATATTAATGAATTAATAAATTGATTAACAAAATAACTAGAGTAGAGAGAGAAACCCTCCCCTCTCTTCTCTTATTCTCCAAAATAGGGGACACCCTCCCCATTTTCTCTTCTCCAAATGGTGGTGGTGAAAGACGTAGGGCCGGCAACCTACGGTGGCTCCGAGTGGTGGTGAAGCTGTAGACCATCAACGGCCATGGCTGGTTGAGAGGGGGGGTTGGTGGTAACAAAAATAAAATAGGGACTACCCTATTTTGAATAAAACTAGTAGCTTGAGACTCCAAATCATGCATTGGCAATGAGGACTTTGGTTTAGTTTGTTGGTTTTGATTTTTGGTTGCCTTCCATCGTACACTTTAGGTCTATTTATAGTTGTCTCAAACTCCTTTAATTGATTCTAGAGTCTTCAACTAATTTTAGTACTCTAAAGTCT
The DNA here is from genome assembly GCA_006176705.1 of Cocos nucifera. Lineage (NCBI taxonomy): Eukaryota > Viridiplantae > Streptophyta > Magnoliopsida > Arecales > Arecaceae > Cocos > Cocos nucifera. The sequence goes on along the minus strand of QRFJ01002543.1, from coordinate 124,387 downwards.
TTTACCAACTTTATAAGTTCCAAGAATTTTACTTCTAGAATTTTTCTTCCTAGACATTTCTACTGATAGCCTTGATCCTAGCTCCTTGATCCTTATAAACTTTTCTAGTTCTTCCAAATGTGCATTATTTTTGCCTTTTCTGGTAATGGTAGCTTCCAAATGATGAGACCAATTTGAGATATTACCCCCCCCCCCCCCAATCCATGAAAAGGAGATAGCAGTATTGGACTGTGAAATTTATGGATGAAGTCCATTTCCATATTTTTCTATTGTAGCCCCTTGCAAGGTTTATATTGTTGAAGAGTGAGTTGAGAGCTTGCAGTTTTGCAAGGGCCATAGAGTTTAGAGGTGTTCTAAAGTTTGCAACAAAATTTTCCTTCAAGGGGAAACAGACAAAGCTTATGTCCCAATTAATTGCAAGGTTAAATAGTGTTGGAAAAGCCTTGCTAGGAACTCGTCCATCTACCCAACAATCAAGCCAAAATAGTATTTTTCTCCCATCCACTATGTTGGAAATGGTACATTGTAGAAATATTTTGAAAACTTTTAAAACCTCCATCTAGATAGGAGATGCAATACAAAGGAAGATATGATGATGGTTCAGTGGTGAGTCTTTTTGAATAGTAGATCGAATGTACCAACTTCCTCCATTGACAGTCTTGTTTAGCATATTATTTCCACCACCACTTTATCTATAGAGCTTTGTTCATGGCTTTGAGATCAATTATCCCAAGGTATCCAACCTTTTTAGGATGGCAGATGCTTGACCAGCTGGCTAGGTACTTTAATTAACTTTACTAATTGGATCTTAGTCGCTGCGGCTATCTCCCCATATGAAATCTCTACATTTTTTGTTGATCTTTTGAATAATGGATTTGAGAATTTTTAGAATTGACATCCAATACACCGGTATTTCCCTTAGAATCAAGTTAGCCAATGTGATTCGGTCTGCCATGGTTAGAGTAGTCCTCTTCCAACCACTTAGTTTTTTTGAAACATTTTCTGAAACTTTTTACCACTGCATTTGGTAAGAGGAAGTTAGCGGTCCAACTCTCCTTGAACATCTCATGATGATATAATGCTTGCCCTTGATCCTGCATACAAATGCATTTCATGAGCAGGACATGCCTTAGGCAACTCGTTGGCTGATATATAATGTCAAGATCAATCAACTTGTTGGGTTACAGGTAACATGTCAAGGACTATGACTCCCAGATATATATATATATATATATATATAGTAAAATTAGAGTATATAAACTAAGAAATGGGTAAACCAAAAAAGTTGCTTGGGTTGCACAAACTAAACAAAATTAATCAAAATGGATTTAGATGGTTTGGGCAAGTATAATGAAGATGTGCAAGCTAGAGAAAAATTAGGTAGTTTTATATGTTAAAAGGATGTAGGAGAAGAGAAGACAACCTAAGTTAAAATGCGTTTAGGTCATGAGAAAATGCATGGAAATCAAATAACATCAAAGATAACTCAAAGCTAAACTATATTCGATTGGATTTGTCATTCTTTACTTATGAATCTCGCCATGTTTGCAATCTCACCAACTTCAAAAGTTTTACTATTTTAGCGTCCAAGTGCCCCCTTAAACATGAAAATCATCCTATTATAAAAAGCTGGAGTGCACTTTTGAAAATTGGTCTACAATATATAAGTACTAAAAGTTCTATTTAACCAATGAAATACATTGGTGATTTCTTTCACTTTGATGATATATTATACATTTATCTAATGATACTATTGACAAATTATAAGATTTGATCCTTGTTTATCGAAAATAGTTCACCCTTTGATGTCCATTCCCATTTCGATAAGCCAACAAATGTTATCTCAAGTGGAATATTTCTTCTACTTCATTAAATGAGCAAACTAATGGTGTCCTCCTCTTTATTAGAACCACAACAGACAGATTTCATCTCACTATTATAGAATCCTTAATTCAGGGCATGTTTATTCTGAACCCTTGGTTTGAACATCACTTTAGTAATAGTCCTTGGGCAAGTTTCATTTCATAATAAACTCTCGTGACAATACAGAGTTGGCCACTTGGCCTTCTCAAATAATCTTTAGACAAGATTTTTCTTTTTTCTTTTTTCTTTTTTTTTTTTTTGAAGAACATGGCATGGTTGACCTCACTTTTTATGCACAATCATACTTGTTCTATACACATTTATAGATAAGCTAGGGATTAAAAATAAAATGGCCATGAAAAGAAAATGGTAGACAAAATATTTTGTCAATGGGGGTTAATTATGAAGTAGCAACCAAACCTGGTGGTGGAATGAATTTTCCCTTCAATTAATTCTTGCCATTTCAAGAAAATCTCTAATGTTGGATTTTGTTGGTTGTGCTATAACTAAATTGTAATATCATTTTCTTTATCAAGATGGATACAGATGGATGTTTGTGCATATTTGATAGAATGCAACCCCCAAATTGGAGTCTAGAACTCGCAACCCTCTCTTCTCAGAGCAACAGAAAGCATTATCTAGAGATATGAAGCTGAAAGTAGCTCTTTGTGTTGCAGTGGTGGTGGTGGTGGTGGTGTTGGTATTGGCTCTAGACATGGATCTTAGAGGAAGGGTTTAGCTCTAATTCATGGTCCAAAAAAATTCAGACAAATAAGAAACATAAGTGACTTGGACAAGGCTTAGGTTCGAAAAATGCTGCCCTAATTTCAAGTCAATTTAATCTGAAATCAGTCCTTGGTTTATTATAGGTTACCAGCCGACCGAAGCTAAAGCTTAGGCTTATAATGCTATGAAGACATAATCTACGTGTGCCAAGTCTAATGTAGTGCTAGTGTCGAAAAATTTGCAGGCGAGTTGGGTCCGGTATGCACTGATAGTTTTGCGGTCAAGCTAAGCAAGCTTGAATTTGTATTTGCTATTGTTTGGGTTGGTGGTACAGATTAGCTAAGCCAGCTCATTCCAAATTGCATCCACTTTTTGAGTCCTACTATAATGTTGTTGGATAACACCAGACTCTTTACCCTAGCATTGGATTTGCTAGCCAAAGCACCCTCTTACCATTGCAATACATCTTAAAATAATGATGCTAGGGTGTCGAATAGCAAACCAACGAGTTTGAGAAAGAATAGTTTAGTGAAGGAGTGTTTGGACAAGAGAAGATCTTGTCAATCTAATAAGATACTCTGTCCTTATCAAAAAATATGATGAAGTCAAGCAGAGATCAAGGAGGGTCAAATAAAATGGGGTGATCAGAGCATTTAGCTCCTAGACTTTGTGGACAATATAAATTAACTCTCAAAAATGATTTATCATTTCCCAAACTAGGGTTGCTCCATCTACCAATCTGATTCCTTTCAAGAGCTCTTGCTTTGATTTCGAAAGAATGTCTCACCATAAGATCTTATCAGACCAATAAGATATTGATCATTATTCTTGAATTTTTCTAAAGAGATAGGTGTGATAACCCAAGAAAAACAAAAATGAAGACTCCCAATGGGAGTCTTCTTCTTCCCATGCGCGATTGAGACTAGGACTCCTAGGGCTTTCCAAACACTAGGAGATCCTCTATAAAATTCTTCCTCCTCATTCCTCCAAAGCCAACCATGCAAAAACACCGGCCTTCTCCCTCTTATATTTCTCTCTATTTTTTTTGATTGAAGCCACGGACACCTTCCTAGTGCCCATCTAAAAATCTCATTGGAAAAGCGACCGGAGCCCAAGGTATGCCTGCAAATCATCTTCCTCTCTTTCTTCCCTTACCCCCATGTCCCTGCACACAACCGTCGGGCCACCAAATTCGTCAAAAAGGCCTCATGGATGAAGACCCTTATTTTTTTCCTATTTTAACCGAGCCTTATTGCTCATTTTTTTAGCCACCTGCCATGCCGCCGCCCATGGTTCCACACCCCTTGATCGTGACCCCCACTTGCTAGCAACCTTTTCCAGATGTTTTAGCTGCTAGTGATCGGCCATTGATCAGAAGAACAAAGGAAAAAAGGAGCAGTCCCCTATTTTCCAAATTTATTTTATTTTTTTGATGATCGGCCACCTACCGTCGATCATTCCTTTGCACCGCCATTCATCAACCACACACTGTTGGACCTCCTAACTATGCTGCCGCACCCTGTCCGGAGCACCAGCCACCCTCCTTCCCTCCCCTATTCGGCCAAGAGAGAAAAGAAGAAAAGAAAAAAAAGAAAGAAGAAGAAAACAAAAGAAAAAGGGAAAAGAAAAGAAAAGAAAATGAGAGAGAAAAGGATTTCTCTCTCTCCTCTCTCTTCTTCTCTCTCCAAAATTTTTCTCTCTTTCTTTCTCTCTTTATTGATTTATGAACCCCGAAGATGAACTTGAGAAAAAAATGACATAACCTGGATATTGCTTTAAAATCCATGCAATTTATTGAATCCTCTGATTCTTGTTCAGAAATTCATAGTATCTGATCGTAGTTAACCACATTGAGTTATCATTAAGTTATCTGATTGCATGATTGCCTTTTTTATCGAAAATAGAGATTCTCTCCATTTTCTCTCTCTTAATTGATTTTCTCTCTCTAAAAAATCTATGAATCCTATACTGAGTCATGTCTTCATCTTCTAGGAACCCATGTTGACTCTAACAAGATGTTTCGAAAGTTGCTTTGAAATCCATGCCATGTGTTAACCCCACTTTGGCCATGTCAAGAAATCCATTATTGATGAATCATATTGATCGATCTTGATTTTTATCCCATCAATACTTCATGATTTCTTAATCAAATTGCTTAAATCTGACCCTCAACTTAAAGATCCAGAATTAACCCGATGATCGAACGATCCGACATATCTTATTAATAGTTCTCTTTTCTTATAATTTAATCTTATTATATTCATAGAATAGAAATTGATCATGTTTTTAAAATTTTAAATAGGATCACCTATGAAATCTAAGGATCTAAGATAAATAAGGTAAGTGGAATCTCACATTTCTTAATTATTTCAAATTATCATATCTTTTTATGCATAAAAACTACTATTATAAATTCATATTTTTATAAAATAAGGATCAGCATATAAGATACAAAAATTATATTTTATTATGATCATTGATTTTATGAATATATTTTATGAAAATAAAATATTTTATAATATATGAATTTTAAATATTTTTTCATCTAAGTATATGTATATTTTAAGAAAAAGATATAAGAATTTCAAAGACTCTTAGATAGCTATGAATGAACTTCTTTTGAAAAGTCGACATCCAGAGCTAGCATCTACAAGAAATATAGCCCTGCCAATGGGTTTCAAGTTGGCACAAGAAATAAGAATCCTATCGATTAAGAAACATGATCCTATCATGGGTATAATAGTAATCTTAGTACGACTATCTATGAGCAAGATTTTAAAACATGACATGAACATATGATCAAGAATGATTTATAAATCATGTTTATAAAATTTCATGATTTATACATGCATGATTGATTTATAACTTATTTTATATTATACTTTATAAAATATTTTATTTACAATATATGTTATTTTTTAAATATTGCATTATCATGAAAAAACTTATGCTTGATCTAATAAGAAAATATAGGTTTTACTTACTAAGATAGTATAACTCATATCCTTTTTATTTTTTTTATTTACAGAGGATTAAGATTAAGAATAATGAAGGATTCAGGCTTGGAGGACTGTATAGCAAGCTTGGAGATTTTTATGGGTGAACTTAGTTTATTAAATGATTATGAATTTATAATCAATTATTTTATGAATTTTGAGATACAGTTTTAGTATATGATTTTGAGTTTAGATGCTCTGAACCAATTTTGATTTAATTATTTAAGAAATGATGAAATTAAATCTTTATTTATATTTTAATTATGATAGATTTTAATCAATTATGATCAATAAACTATGTGTTATTGAGGATGGTATCTCTCAGTAGCATGGCCGAGTTATGTCACTAATTTGGGATATTATATTTTATGGTATCATAGCAATAGATTTGATAATGGGTAGAACTTAAAGACTAGCAATAGGTTTGATCGTAAATAGAACTTAAGCCTAGAATTATGATTCGTAAGGTTGGGCTAACAAAGAGTATAGAAGAATTGATCTAGATTAGAATTGTACAATAGAGAGGATTCAAAGATTGGATGCATTGGTCAAGATATTCAAACTAAGAAGCCAGCTAATCAGGTAGCAAAGATTGAGGCTACGACAGAGGCAGATCATCCAAAGGCATCAGATGGACCATCATTCAAACTGGACAAGGATGCATTGGTCGAGAGGATCACCTCCAAAGTTAACATTAAGGTCTGGATAGAGGTTTAGAGACCTGCATCAGAGATCGCTTTCATGAGAAAGGAGACTAATCAGATTATCCAGACTATCACTGCCATGAGGACTGACAGCAAGGACCAGCCATCAGGAGCTACTAGATCATTGTCCCCTTCTCAGCCCAGACCATCATCATAGAGCCTCTAGACTATCTTTTATTAGGATGCTAGGACATGCATCGTAAAGCCTTAGTTCTCCCTAGCAATCCATTTTTGGTAGATATGCATGTCACATCTTTTGATCTTTTTAATGTTGGTAAATACTCTTTGTAAACATCCTTTGAAATTAATGAAAAATAAGTTTTTTCAGAAAATTTGGTGTCTACTTAAGTAAAAGCTATGTTTCATTCATATTTGGATGAATGCTTAGTTTGATACTTAGTCCACTCAATTAATGATTATATTTTTGAGTTGTGCTTAATTTTAAAATAGCTTTGTTTACAAAAATAAAGAGAAAAATATTAAAGAAGAAATACTTACTTAATTAAAAATATTTTTAAAATTTAGAAAATATGAATTTAATGGTTAAATTTGTTGAGATCACGCGCACTGGATTGGATCGATTTAGGTTTAAATTTTAATATTGTATCTCTTTGAGGTACTTTATCGAACACATCACAAGCATGAATAAACAAACACAAACAAACCAAAATTTACGTGGTTCAGCATAAGGAGACTATATCTATGAGGAGGAGCAATCTACTAAATAATCTATCATAAAAATAGGTACAATATAGAATACAAAATATCTAAAACAAAAATCATAAGGAAGGTAACAGTATATCAAATAGAAGACAACAAAGATCCAACCAGATCAATCAATCTCGACCTCGACAACAGATCAAAGATGAGAGAATACCTGAGATGAAGATTTTTTTTCTCAACCTCGGCAAAAAATCAAGATATAGTACTGAAATACCAATGACGAACACCAACCAAAGAAAAAGGGCATTCGGTCAATAGCACAGAGCATCCGTGAAATCGAGAAGAGAAGAAAGCTTCAAGAATCCTCACACCAAAAAAAAGGAGAATAGAGAAAGGTCACCCAGAAACCTTTGGTGCAAAGTTCCAGTCGATTGGAAATGGAAGACAAGGGGAACAAGAGCAATGGGAACAAGAGCCGAGAGCTTAAAAAAGAAATAACACCAAACCTAGAGCTCGCTGTTGCATACATCAAAGAGAGGGTTTCGGTCCCACTCTTAAAGAAGAATAATCCCAGCAATACTCAAAGTTTGATTCGAAGAAGAACATCATAAGTCACAGAAGTCTATCGGAAAGAGTCAAATAAAAAAAAATCCTTTTTGTAGAAAAGCCCCTTAAGTATTAATATTTTGGAGCCATACCTTATTTTATAACAATCCTCCTCCTTGCGATAAAATATTGTACTTTTATACTAGATGTGAATAATAAAATACTACCTCCTTCTTACCACAAGCCTCGAAGGGCATTACCATGTCCTTATACCAATCAAGTTTAGAAAATTTCTGAACTTAATTATAGGAATTGGTTTAGTGAACATATCAGCCGGATAATGAGCAGTATAGATTTTTTGAAGCCTGACATCATCTTTCTCTACCAAATCTCTGATGAAGTGATACCTGATATCTACATGCTTAGTGCGTTCATGATATATTTGGTCTTTGACACAATATAAAGCACTCTGGCTATCATAATGAATATCCAAACAATCATGTTCGAGACCTAAATCTTATACCAATCTTTTTAGCCAAATAGCTTCCTTTGCTGCCTATGTCAACACCATATACTTTGCTTCAGTGGTAGATAAAGCAACTATAGACTGCAAAGTAGCTTTTTAATTGACTACACATCCAGAAAGAGTAAACATATATCCAGTCAAAGATTTTCTTCTATCCAAGTCGCATGCATAATCTAAATCACAAAATTCTATAATTGTACAATTATTTTGTACTAAGAATACCAATCCTAATTTAGAAGTGCCTTTCAGATATCTAAGTATTCATTTCACAACTGACCAGTGAACCTTTTCAAGCTTATCTATGTATCTGCTCACTACACTTACTACCTATAAAATATCTGATCGAGTGCAGACCATCGCATACATGATGCTGTCAACTATACTCGCATATAGCACTCTAGACATATATTTCTCCTCATCCTCAGTCTAAGAAGAGTCTATGGTAAAAAATCTAAAATTACTGGCAAAGGAGGTAGTGACTGGCTTGACTGTAGATATACTAAATTTGTTCAAGACTTTCTCAATATACCTATGCTGAGTAAGAAAAAATCTACCAGACTGCCTGTCATGAATAATCTTCACTCCAAGTATCTTCTTTATCGGTCCAAGGTCCTTCATTTTAAATGCAATACTGAGCTCAGCATTCTATTCTGGATGACTGACATCTCTTTGGCTGCAATTAACATATCATCTACATATAGTAATAAGTAACAAAAGGACCTATCTGAAAGCTGCTGATAATACACGCAACTATCATATGAAGATTTGCTACATCCATGGTCGACCATAAACTTATCAAATTTATGGTACCACAGTCTTGGAGATTGCTTGAGACCATATAAAGATCTCTTGAGTAAACAAATATGATCTTCTTTATCTAAAACCTCAAAACCATATGGCTGTTGCATATAAATCTGCTCTTCTAAGTCGCCATGAAGAAAAATTATTTTAACGTCTAGTTGTTCCAACTCTAAATTTTGAGAAGCAACAAAAGCAAGTAACACATAGATAGAAGAGTGTTTGATTACAGGAGAAAATACCTTCTTATAGTCAATACCCTCTCATTGACTATAGCCCTTTGCTACCAACCTAGTCTTATATATAAAATCTTGAGGACTGGCTTCTTCTTTCTTCTTGAAGATCTATTTGCAGCCAGTTGCCTTCTCGTCTTTTGGTAATTTAATTAACTTCTAAATCTAATTCTTTTCTAAAGACTGTTGTTCTTTAACCATAGCCATGGTCCACTGCTCAGCTTAAGAACTACTAATAGCCTTCTAATATGTGGTCAGCTTATCACCACTAGTGTCCACAACATTCAAAGCATAATAGACTAACTCAGCATAAGTATAATCCTTGAAACCATATCTTTGAGATGCTATGATCTGACGTCTGAATCTTCAAATAGCAGTACTATCAATTTGATCCTGACCCTATAATGTCATCTCCTCCTAAGTCTGTATCTCTGCATCAGTCTGCTATTGTTGTTCATTATAAGTATCTTCATTTAACTATACTGCTGTGATTTAACAGTCTGATCAATATCCATAACAGTCCTATCCTGCTGACCCTAATCCTGATCTCTTAAAGAATAACTGGGCTGTTGCTGTCTTGAAGGAGTGGCTGTCTCATAAAATGTCACATCTCTACTGACTAGAAATACTTGAGATCTAGGCTTTATGCACCATAATCTGTAACCCTTCACCCCATATTTGTATCCAATGAATACGCACTTTTTAGTCCTGGAATCCAATTTTTCATCTTTGACATGTGCATAAGCCGAACACCCAAAGATTTTGAGTACCGAATAGTCTGTAGGTCTTTCTATCCACATCTCTTCCACAGTCTTCATGTTTAATGCTGATGCTGGAGATCGGTTTATAATATAGCAGACTGTGTGAGCAGCCTCTATCCAAAATTTTTTACTTAATCTAGAAGTAAATAGCATAGATCTGACTCTCTCTAATAGTGTGCGATTCATGCATTCTGTCACACCATTCTATTGAGGTGTATCCACGGTTGTTCTATATCTAAAAATGCCTTCTAATTTGCAAAAGTTATCAAATTTTGTAGAACAAAATTCTAATCCATCATCAGTTTGAAAGGTTTTCACCTTCCTTTTAGTTTGCCTTTTGACCATAGCCTTCCACCTTTTGAATGCCTCAAACACATCACTCTTATTTTTAATGGTATATATCCAGACTTTTTGGGAGTAATCTTCAATAAAAGTAAGTACATATCTGGATCCACCCTTGGATGCAATTGGAAAGGTCCTCATAGGTCAGAATGAATATAATCTAATATACCAGTAGTCCTATGCATGCATGTAGTGAAGCTGACTCTATGTTATTTTCTAAATATGTAATTCTCATAGAATTCAAGTACACCAATCTTCTGACCACTCAACAGACCATCTCTGCTCAGCCCTTGTAAATCTTTGTCTGAGATCTATCCTAGTCTCTGGTGTCACAAATATGTCAACTGCTCTGCTCAATAGAAGATTGTATAGCTGATGCTTGTCCAACCACCGTACTGACATCTAGGTAATAAAGGATGCCACTCAATTTATCTCTTAATAAAGTTAGTACTCCTTTATTGATAGTTATAGATCCTTTATTCCATCTGCCCTCCTAACTTACTCTATCAAATGCATGTACTGAGAGAAGATTTTTTTTAATTTAGGAACATATTTGACATCATCCAATGTCACCACAATATTTAAATTAGATTTAATTTATATTATACCAACATCTTCGATATTACAGATACCATCATCCCTAAGAAGAATCGTACCCCCTTCATAAGATCTAAAAAAAGAAAACCATTCCTTATGGGGTGTCATATGGAAGGATGCTCTAGAATCCACAATCCAAATATCAGCATGACTGACATGGTAAGTAGCTGTAAATACTACATCGTCTGATATACTGCTATGACTTTCTAAAGAAACTGTAATTGATGCCGTATCTGAGAATATTCTTTTATCCTTTTGTTCTTTCTGTTTAGATTATAGAAGTCTATATTCTGATTTTCAGTAGCCTGGCTATTTGCAATAGTGATAAATACCTGATCTTCTAGCCTTAGACTTTGATCTATTTTTGGACTTACTTCTATCCTGTCCTCCCTTTTTCTGTTCATCTCTGCCTCTAACTGTAAATCCTTGAGCTGGTGTCTAAGCCTGATGCTGTAGCTGTACTTTTAATCTGAGCTCATTAGATAATAAAGTAGCTTCTACCTCTTCAAGACTTATAGTCTCTTCTTTATAAAGCATAGTAGTGGTAATATGCTCAAAAAATTTAGGCAAAGAGTAAATTAAAATCAAAGCCTTATCTTCTTCATCTATATCGACACCAATATTTGCTAAATCAAGCAAGAGCTTATTATACTCATCTAGGTGATCTTTGAGTGAAGTTCCTTCTGCCATACGAAATGTATATAATTTTTTTCTCAAATATAATCTATTTTTTAGAAATATATAGACTGTTCAATTTTTTTCATACATCTTTGACTGTATCTAGATCCACAATATTGCATAGGACTTTATCACTTAATCCTAAAAATAGGATTCCTAGGGCTCTCTTATTAATTTTTTCTTTGGCAGCCTCATCTCCTAGGATTGTATCCATACCCTTAAGAGCTTTTGCTACACCTTTAACCAACAAGTATTTCATTTTTACCTTCCATAGTGAAAATCCTCTTATGCCATCAAAGACGGTCACTTCATGCTTGACAGTGGTGGAGTGAAAAATAGACACCGAATCATTAGCCATTGAAAAATTTTGTTGCCTGTCACTAACCATCTTAGTGCTTTTATACCAATTTTGAGATCGCACACACCGGATTGGATCGATTTAGATTTGAATTTTAATACTGTATCTCTTTGAGGTAATTTATCAAACATATCATAGGCATGAATAAACAAACACAAACAAACTAAAATTTACGTGGTTCGGCATAAGTAGCCTACATCCATGGGGAAGAGAAGCAATCTACTAAATAATCCATTCCAAAAATAGGTACAATATAGGATATAAAATATCCAAAACAAAAATTATAGGGAAGGCAATAGTATATCAAATAGAAGGCAATAAAGATCCAATAGGATCAACCAATCTCAATCTCAATAATCGATCAAAGATAAGATAATACCAGAAATGAAGATTTTCTTTCTCAAGCTCGATAAAAAATCAAGATATAGTACCAAAATATCAATAACGAACACCAACCAAAGAACAAGGGCATTCGATCAATAGCATAGAGCGTTCGTGAAATTGAGAAGAGAAGAAAGCTTCAAGAATCCTCGCACCAAAAATAAAGAACAATGGAGAAAGGTTGCCCAGAAAACTTTGGTGCAATGCTCCAGTCGATTGGAAATGGAAGATAGGGAACAAAAGCAACAGGAACAAGAGCCGAGAGCCCAAAAAAGAAATAACACCAAACCTAGAGCTCATCGTTGCATACATTTGGTCCCCCTCTTAAAGAAGAATAATCCCAGCAATATTCAGAGTCCGATTCGACGAAGAACACCATAAGTCATAAAAGTCTATCGAGAAGAGTCAAATAAACAAAAAACATTTTTTGTAGAAAAGCCCTTCAACTATTAATATTTTGGAGCCATACCTTATTTTATAACAAAATTCATGTTGAATGTGCTTATTTTGAAAGAAATTACGGGAGAAAATATTATTGAAATATTGAAAGGAAAACCAAATTTTCTAGTAGTTACTCTTAAAATTAGGAGGAGAGATGTTATTTAGATTTGGTTGAAAATTTTGAAAATTTATGTTGAGAAAAATAAATTTTGATCTTAAATTCTTAATTGATTACTTTATGATCTTCTTAATTTAAGCTTTCATGTGATTAGTTAATTTGATTTACAAGATTTGATTACTTTATCTTTTTTTATAATTAGTTGGAGTTAAATTAAATTTGAAATACATTTTTATTCCAAGAAATAAATTTTTAAACCTAATTCTGAAACTCATTTGAAAATCTGAATATAATATAAGATTTTTGATGTATCTTGAGAAATTAATCTTATAAAATTGTTTGTATCAAGGCAATTTATACTTAAGAAATAAATTTAAAAATATAACTCTTATTTGCTCTGATACTATCATTGATTTACTCAATACATTCTCATTATATATCTTTTCTAAATTTAAATGACTAATTTTTGTTAAGAAAAGAAAAAAAATAGATATTGAAGTAAATATTATGCTAGATTTCACTACTTAAATTTTTTGAAAAGTTCTATTCCCTTTGTAAACTTAAAGCAATTACTTGATTGAAAAGCTGATTATAGAGTCAAATTCATTCAAAAAGGAGGAGAGCTTCAAAAATCCTATAGCAACCATATAGGGTAAGCATGGACATAACCATAGCAACCATCATGGCTATGGTGATTGCTACCTTGAGGATAAGCATATGGCTATAACGGTTGCTATCCTAGAGTGTAAGCATGGCTATAACCATAGCAACCCTATAGTCCATCATGGTTATCGTGTTGCTACTCTGAAAGATTATTATATGGACTTTCATCAATAACTAGATCAAACCCATCAAAGGTGTTAATCATTTGCTTAAGCCTATCACCGTTAAGCTCTTGCACATTAGCAAGGTCTTGGACAAGTAGAGCCTCCGAAGCTCTTGCAATTGTCTCACATGGCTTTCCATGTAGGTACCAATACTTGTAGTTTGATATAAATCCACTCCTATATAAATGAACAACTATTGTATTTCTATCAAGTATTTCTTTATTGACACATCTTTTACAAGGATAATGAGCTCGTTCTTGAACTAAGAGTACAGTATTTCCAAAAGCATAATCATAGAAGTAAAGAATATTATTACAAATGGGGATGGTCAAGATGCGCATCCCGTGCATGTAGACTTGAAACATGCCAGACGACTAAGCCGCATAAGTACACCAGCATGGCATCCAAGCAAATCCCATCATGGAGGTTCCAAATTACTGAGCAGGATTGCAAATAAGACTGAAAATGGGCCGGACTAGGCCTGACCGCACCCCTCCTTAAGTCCAGCCCAAACATTTAAAACTAATTAAATTAAATATTATTAATTTAAATTAATTAAATATTATTAATTTAAAACTAATTTAACTAAATTAGAATATGTACATTAATCAAAAAATGGGTCTATGGTTTCATGCAATGCAATTTTTTTAAAAAAATTAACACCATCCGCCTAAGCACACAGGGCACACGAGGGCTGGATGCCTTAGGTGCCAGCTGGGATCCAAGGCTCGAGTGCACATGATGTGCCCTAGCTTCATGTTCACAATGCTGACCAGCACCTTTCCTTGGCCTGAGCGTGCAGGGGTTAGATGTCTTGGATGCCAGTTGAGACCCGAGGCCCGAGTGCATAGGGCATGCCTCAGCCCAATGTTTGTAATGCTGTCGGGCACCTTCCCTTGATCCGAGTGCTCTACATGCCGAGACCCAAGTCCCATACTTTTAATTAATTAATTAATTATCTAACTAATTAATTAAATTAATATTTAATTAATTACTTTTTAATATATAATTATACTTAATTAATATAATTTAAATAAAAAATTAACTTTTAGGAATAGTATTAGCCATCGCTAATACTCACAATAGAATGCGGGTTGCCATGCATGATTGAGGCATGGGTTGGCGTGCAGGGATTGAGGCATGAGGAGGCACCGATTAGCATGCAAGGATTGAGGCACGATGGGATGGCTTGAAGATGGGACGTCGGCTCGGGGGGGTGGCCATAGAGACGAGGGCACGCGGATGGGGCCCTAGGGTCGGACCGATGGGGCAGGGGCTGCAGGGGGCTGCGGGCTGGGGGTGGTAGGGCAGGGGCCGTAGGGTCGAGACGGCGGCTCGGGAAAGCAGCCACATAATCAAGGGCATAGGGATGGGGCCATGGGGAGGCGACGCAAGTTAAGGCCATGGGGTTGGGCCAAAGGGAGGTGGGAGGTGGCCGGAGAGGTGGGAGGCAGCCTGGAGTGTTAGATATATGTGCCCTAGAAGCCAGAATTGGCTGACACTTGTAATACACTTCTAGGGGCAAAATTATAATTTTGACTATAATTAATGAAATGGATTATTTTCTATCACACATGTGTATTTAGTGTCTGTGATACATCCTTTGAGTTAATGGTAATGATAATTCATATTTTCAAGAGTTGAAAATTTAAGACATGAATAATCATTATTAACTCATAAACAGCTCCCGACCATAGGATCATCACGAGGATGGTGATTGATCCGGAAGGTTGGTGTACGATCGCTTTTCTTTAGTAAATGAGTCTTGAGTCTACGGTGTGGAGACACCGGAGCGAGAGTACAGGTACTCGTTAGAGAACGAGGGCACTGAGCGTGACCACCTCGAGTAGTCATTAGGAAGTCTACCTTCTCGTCAATGACTGACTCGATGCTGCAGTAGTGTGTCTGGTTCTTTGACCTGAGATGCATCGGCAGTTCACCTTGAGGGTGTTATAGTTTGACTACACCATTACTCGGTCTCCTAGCCATATGGAACCCTGAGGTGTATGTTGGCTATAGCATGTTCATTGTAGGAACTGGATTGCATCAAGATGGAATCTATCTACCTCGGTGGTAGAGGAGCAGCCCTATGATGATCATGAGAATCAAGTCCAGAAATCCATGGCCATGGTAGAGTGAAATAATAGAAAGAGTTTCTATTTAGATTTTCACATTGGACTCGAATCGAATGATTACATCATATGACAGAGACTAGGGTTTGACGAGTTCACCTTAACCCTAATCTGATCGGGGCTCAAGATAGAAGAACTTAATCACACAGGTAGCTGCACCAAGAGGTTCGCATTCAGCTCTGATGGGTTGCCACCATATACTGCTAGGTGTCACTGGTGGATTTTGGGAGCAATTAGAATGATTTAGATGATCGATCATTCTAGCTGTTCGAATCAGAAGAGTTCTGATCCATCGAAAGGAGTTTCGATGATGTCTATGATAGAGATCATGACATATCCCATTACCATACAGAACTGAACCTAACTGGGTCACACAAACAAGGGTTTGAATCTGGTGATCATCAATTGAACTGATCTAGTTCAATTGATCTGAATGAGATTCAATTAGGTTCAAGGAAATCGTGCTAGCACTCGATTGAACCTAACGTTCTTCTTTTACTATCATAAATAAGTTGTCCTGACTGAGCCAAAGGAGTTTGTGCTCAATCAGAGGCCTTCATATGGTCTGACTGGAGGTTGTCCAAGTCAGAATAGGTTGTCTTATTTGTAAGACATTACCTGCCATTTTTGGTCACCTGCCATTTCTTGTTCTTTGACTTTGGTCAAAAGTCTACCTTTGACTGGTCAAACGTTGACCATTGACCCTTTGACTTTTGACCACATGTCATGCACCTATTGGAGAGCTGGTGGGGGCCTGTCCCCCTGCCAGAACCTGGCAAGGAGAAGGGCGCACGCCAAGGGTGGCGTGAGCCCAAGTAGGAGGCGCCTAGGAGTCCTTGTTGGACAAGGACTCCACCTCCCTTTTGGATTCCAATCAGAGTTCTACTAAGAATCCAGTTTGACTGGTCTTAGGCGCCCTCTAAGGAGGAATCCAGGGGTCTCTATTCCAACCAATCAGATTTAGATCTGATTTCACAAAGGGTTGTGATTGGTTGAGAGGAAGAGGAGTTGGATCACAAGAGGTCTATAAATAAGACCCTGCGCCCAACCCTAATTCTAAGTGAATTCAATTAGAGATTTCCCACGCCCCAAGGCTGCCTCTCCCCTCCTTCTCCATGCCATAGTCTCTTCTCCCCTTGCTCTCCACGTCCAAAAGTGTTTTGGACTTAGGTTGGTGCGATTCAGATCAAGAAAGGCGATCAAAAGCAAGAAGGCTGCGCTGCTGCAAAAGGACGACTGCAGATCTTCAAAAGAGTTTTGAAGATCCTCCAGATCAGATCCAGATCTGATTTTTGGAGGTGTGATAGAGAAGAAGAGGATCTCCAGATCCAACCCGAGTGGATACCGGTAGAGGCCAGGCGCTTGCGTGGCTAAGATCCAGAACCTTCCGCTGCAATCAGGATCATCTACAGGGTAATAGGATTACCCAAATCAGGTAAATTAAATTTGATTTAATTTATCTTATTTTATTTTATTTATTAAAATAATAAGAATCAGATCTGAAATATATCAAGATCTGATTGAGATCAAGAGAAAATTTTTGAAATATATCTCTTGATCTAATCAGATCTGGACGAACCTGGACCGGGAAATCAGGATTTCCCTTCAACTGGTATCAGAGCCATGGTTCTAAATTGTTTAGATCTGATTTTAATTTTATTTTAATTAGAAAATAAAGTGATTTCAGATGTCACATGAGATGTGATCAGATCTGAAATCAGAAAAATTAAAATTAAATGATTTGGATCTAAGAACATGAAGATATGCATGACTAGTTCTAGAATAGAATAGTTCTATAGAATAGTTTTGCATGTCTTTGATTTAATCTGATTAAATCATATTTTAGATCTTCTTATTTACTATTTTCTGATATTATAAGTGTTATAATAACATCTGATAAACAGCAAATAAAAATTATTTAATTTTAAATATCATATGAGATATGATAGATGCATGACTAGACTAGTTGTAGAATAGTTCTACATAATTGTCTAGATTAGAATTTATTTTGATTAGATCAATTTAAATCTAATTTTTTAGATTATTATGTGATAATTTAGATCTGAAAACATGCATGATTTGATACATGAGATGTATGCAAAATATGCCTTGATTAGATCTAAATTTGTATATGAGATATATGATATAGATCTATAACTGTTTTGTAGATTTACATGTTCCTGATTAAGGCGTTCCTCTTGGCCG
>QRFJ01002543.1:0-105492 GCA_006176705.1 Cocos nucifera | reverse complement strand
GAGATAAAATATGCATGATTCGATACATGAGATGTATGCAAAATATGCCATGATTAGATCTAATTTGTATATGAGATATATGATATAGATCTATAAACTATTTTGTAGTATTGAATGTTCCTGATTAAGGCGTTCCTCTTGGCCGTCCGGTCATAAGAACGAAGAAGGGTTTAAAGGCCCTCTCTTCCCATTCGATGGGGTGTTCTTATGATGTGTAGGGGTGCTGCGTGTTCGTCCTTAATCAGAAACCCAAAACTTACTTTCTGCAAAACCCTAGATCCTGAAACCCTAGGATTTATTGTGCATATTTTGTTTATGAACCCTACTTAATTAAGAATTAAGTTTATGGAAATATTAATTAGGTCTAAAATTGAGAATTTTAGATCTAAGACATATTCATAATACTGGGTTCGGGCTTGGGTAGCTCAATTAGGTCTAAGCGGTTGATCAAACCGAATCAAGAGTTGGTTAGATGGGATCAACAATGCTTAAATTGACCAGCCTAATAGGATTAAGTCTGGGTCAAGATCGAGTCACGATCAAGCAAGACCTAATTAGGCTCAGAGGTTAGAGTCTGGATTGTAGGCTAACCCAATTGGTTCTGACTCAACAATTTGGTGTCTAAGGTAAGTTTGGCACATACGACCGACTGGTTTTTAATTGGAAGCTACTCGACCTGAATGCGTTCTTGTACGAGTTAATGGCATATTCCTTCCACCGGTCTCACTTACCTGGCCATATCTGTTGACACAGTTCTGATCTGAGGTGGTCAATAATCCGAGCTAACCCATGCCACTAGGTTAGTCATAATTGTTATGACTAAGCCAAGTCTAGTTTAATGAGACCTGAATCAATTCTCCCTAAGAAAAGATTAAGTCTGAGGTCTTCCACCATTGTAGATGTGCGGGCCCTTCCCGGGGTTGATTGTTCTCGGCTGGATACAGTGGCTCAGTTGCACCGGGAAGATGCAACCATGTCTATTAGGCATTGGATGCTATGGGCTGGAGGATGAGTTGGGCTCAATATTTCGGATACGGTGAGAGACTCAATTAGGAACCCAGTCTATGCAAATGGTGGGTCTGACTTAACTAAGGAGTGGATCAATATTCCGGATACGGTGAGATTCATGAATTAGAGACCAAGTTTGGGTGCACCATGATTAGAGAATCATTGAACAAGAGTTGTTCACTCATTGGCTAACCCATCACCAATAACTGTTAGGTGAGGTGATGAGTCAGTTGGTGAGACCGCACCACCCACTAGAAATCATTAATCGTGGAGATTTTCGCATCTCTACAGAGGGAGTGTAGGGATCCGAGAAAATAGTGGGAGCTAATTTGTTTAAAAATAAAATCCCTAAACAAATTGGTCAAGTCAAAATTACAGTATCTAACTAGAATCTTTGACTCTCTACAGGAAAATGTCTGCGTCCAACCCATTGGCACGTATCCTGGACACACATAGACTGACTGGACCCAATTATAAAGATTGGCTCAGGAACTACAAAATTGTTTTGGGTTCAGAGAAGTTAACCCATGTTTTGGACCAGGACCCTCCCACCTTACCAGCTCCGTCCATCCACTTGAACAGAGAGCGTCTCTGGAAAAATGGATAGACGAAGATAATAAGGCCAGATATTACATGTTGGGCTCGATGTCTGATGAGCTCCAGCGCCAACATGAAGATATCGGGACTGCTCGCCAAATGTTGGCTCACCTGCAGGAGATGTTTGGTGAACAGAGTCGCGCAGCCAAATATCAAGTCACGAAATGACTTTTTAAGGCTAAGATGCGTGATGGGCAGTCAGTCCAAGATCACTGTCTGACAATGATCAAGGACATGGAAGAGCTTGAGAAGCTCGGTGTGAAGTTAGACTTGGACTTGCAGAACGATATTATTCTGCAATCCTTGACTGATGCATATGGGCAATTCATCATGAATTACCACATGCATAAACTTCAAAATTCCTTGGCCGAATTAATGAATATGCTGGTTACCGCTGAGCTTTCTATGAAAGGTTCTAAAGGCTCAGTTCTTGCTATGGAACGGACTTCTTCCAAAAGAAAGTCTTATGGAAAGAAAAAGAAGTCTGTGAAAAAGCAAAAGGTGGAAGGATCAAAGAAGAAGAAGGCAGAACCGAAGAAGAAAGGTCCGATGTCAAAGGAAAGTGTTTCCATTGCAACAGCGACGGCCATTGGAAGCGGAACTGCCCTACTTACCTGGCCACCCTGAAGAACAAGAAGGAAGGTCCTTCTGGAGGTATGCTCGTTATTGAGTCTAACCTTACGGTTTCTTCTGCATCCAGTTGGGTGCTTGACTCTGGTTCTAGTGCTCATCTGTGCACTTCTATGCAGGGTCTTGAGGATAGCAGGAGGCTGAGGGATGGAGACATGATCCTACGCATCGGTAATGGAGCAAGAGTTGCTGCAGTAGCCGTGGGAACATACCCTCTTCGATTACCATCTGGTTTAGACTTAGTTTTGAAAAGACTGTTATTATGTGCCTGCAGCTAGCAGGAATTTGATTTCTGTTTCATGCTTAGCACAAGAAGGTTATGTGATCACCTTCTTTAAGGACCATTGTAACATTCTTTATGAAAGAAATAAAATTGCAAATGGTTTCCTTATTAATGGTCTTTATCAGCTACATATTGATGTACCTGTTCTAACTATCGAGCAAAACGTGAATGCCAAACGACCTAGGGATAGTCCAAACGACAGATATCTATGGCACCTGAGATTAGGTCATATAGCAGAAGATAGGATCAACAAATTGGAGAAAAATGGGCTATTGAGTCCATTGACTTTTGAGTCATATCCAACTTGTGAATCTTGTCTTCAAGGCAAAATGACTAAACTCCCTTTTGTTGGACATGGGGAGAGGGCCACAGATCTCCTTGCCCTAGTACATACTGATGTGTGCGGCCCATTTGATGTGCCGGCTAGAGGCAATTTTGTCTACTTCATTACCTTTACCGATGATCTGTCTAGGTATGGGTATGTGTATCTTATGAGACACAAGTCTGAAGCTTTTGAAAAGTTCAAAGAATTCAGACATGAAGTAGAAAAACAAACTGGAAAAACCCATTAAGGTTCTTCGATCAGATCGAGGAGGTGAATACCTTAGCCGGGAATTCCTAGACTATCTTAAGGAAAATGGCATAGTCTCTCAATGGACTCCACCAGGAACACCTCAACTCAACGGGGTTTCAGAATGGAGAAATCGGACTCTATTGGATATGGTTCGATCCATGATGAGCTTCACAGACCTCCCTGATTTTCTTTGGGGACACTCATTGTTAACTTCAATTTATCTACTGAATAGGGTTCCCTCTAAAACCGTTCCTACCACACCGTATGAGATATGGCACGGTAAGAAACCAAGTCTGAGTCATCTCAGAATTTGGGGTTGTCCGGCTCATGTCAAAAGACAACAAGCGGACAAGTTAGAGTTTAGGTCCTTTAGAGCTCGATTCATAGGATATCCTAAAGAGTCATTAGGATACTATTTCTACATTCCAGAAGACCACAATGTGATTGTGAGTCGACATGCCATCTTTCTTGAAAAATAGTTTATTCAAGATAGCGGCATTGGAAAGCAGATCAAGCTTGATGAGAAAGTCTCACAAGTAGAACGAGCTAAGGACCAAGTTGGAACCAAATCAGGTTGAGCCAATAAGAACACTACCTCCTCCACCTCGTAGATCGGAAAGAGTTTTCCCGTCCCCCTGAAAGATACTTAGGTATTATTTCAGAGGAAGTAGAGGAAAATGTTCCTCATAGGTAATGGTGCTCATGGTGATGATCCCAAAACCTACAACGAGGCGATATCAGATATCGACTCCGAGAAATGGCTAGAGGCAATGCAGTCAGAAATTGACTCGATGCACTCAAACCAAGTCTGGACCTTGGTAGATCCACCAGAAGGTATAGTACCTATTGGGTGTAAATGGATCTTCAAGAGAAAGATTGGTGCAGATGGGAATGTGGAGACATTCAAGGCTAGACTAGTGGCAAAAGGTTATAGTCAACGCGAAGGCATTGACTATCAGGATACCTTTTCCCCAGTAGCTATGCTAAAATCCATCCGCACATTGCTTGCTGTTGCAGCCTATTTCGATTATGAAATATGGCAAATGGACGTGAAAACGGCATTCTTAAATGGATATCTTGAGGAAGATATCTATATGGAACAGCCGCTAGGTTTCACATCCAGTGATACTGATCACAAGGTTTGCAAGCTGCAAAGGTCCATATATGGACTTAAGCAAGCATCTCGGAGCTGGAACACTCGTTTCAATGATGTGATCAAAAAGTTTGGTTTCATCAAAAATGAAGAGGAACCATGTGTTTTCAAAAGGGTCAGTGGGAGCGCTGTTGTCTTCCTCGTATTGTACGTGGATGACATCCTCCTTATTGGGAATGATATTCCCATGTTGACATCAGTCAAGATGTGGTTGTCCAAGGAATTCTCCATGAAAGACCTAGGTGAAGCATCCTTTATTCTAGGAATTAAGGTCTATAGGGATAGACCGAATAGGATGCTAGGACTTTCACAGAAGATGTACATAGAGGAAAGTACTAAAGAGGTTTAGTATGGAAAACTCTAAGAGGGGATTAATACCCTTCAGACATGGTATTCATCTTTCCAAGAAGATGTGCCCCAGCACACCTGAGGAAATAGAACGCATGAGCAAGATCCCTTATGCTTCTGCAATAGGGAGCCTCATGTATGCCATGCTATGTACACGACCTGATATAGCCCATGCTGTGAGTGTCACAAGCAGATATCAGTCAAATCCAGGTGAAGAACACTGGACTTCTGTGAAATGTATCCTTAAGTACTTGAGAAGAACTAAGGATATGATGTTGGTCTTTGGTAATGGAGAACTCCAAGTCCAGGGATACACAGACTCGGATTTCATGTCCGATATAGATGATCGAAAGTCGACATCTGGAAGTCTGTTTGTGTGCAATGGTGGTGCTGTCAGCTGGAAGAGTTCCAAGCAAACTGTGATAGCAGATTCCACCATGGAAGCAGAATATATCGCTGCATCAGAGGCTGCGAAGGAAGCATTCTGGTACAAGAAGTTTGCTGCAGAAATTGGAGTAATGCCATCAGATGCCATTCCTCTATACTGCGACAACAATGGCGCCATAGCCCTTGCTAAGGAGCCGAGGTCTCACCAGAAATCCAAGCACATTGAGCGGCGATACCACCTCATCCGCGATTACCTCGAGAAGGGTTACGTCGAGGTCAAGAGAGTCAACTCCACAGATAATGTGGCAGACCCACTTACAAAGCCGTTGGGCCAGCAGAAGATCGAAGCCCACCTTGAGAAGATGGGACTTAGACTTGTAGCCAATTGGCTTTAGGACAAGTGGGAGATTGTTAGATATATGTGCCCTAGAAGCCAGAATTGGCTGACACTTGTAATACACTTCTAGGGGCAAAATTATAATTTTGACTATAATTAATAAAATGGGTTATTTTCTATCACATATGTGTATTTAGTGTCTGTGATACATCCTTTGAGTTAATGGTAATGATAATTCATATTTTCAAGAGTTGAAAATTTAAGACATGAATAATCATTATTAACTCATAAAATGCTCCCGACCATAGGATCATCACGAGGATGGTGATTGATCCGGAAGGTTGGTGTACAATCGCTTCTCTTTAGTAGATGAGTCTTGAGTCTACGGTGTGGAGACACCGGAGCGAGAGTACAGGTACTCGTTAGAGAACGAGGGCACTGAGCGTGACCACCTCGAGTAGTCATTAGGGAAGTCTACCTTCTCGTCAATGACTGACTCGATGCTGCAGTAGTGTGTCTGGTTCTTTGACCTGAGATGCATCGGCAGTTCACCTTGAGGGTGTTATAGTTTGACTACACCATTACTCGGTCTCCTAGCCATATGGAACCCTGAGGTGTATGTTGGCTATAGCATGTTCATTGTAGGAACTGGATTGCATCAAGATGGAATCTATCTACCTCGGTGGTAGAGGAGCAGCCCTATGATGATCATGAGAATCAAGTCCAGAAATCCATGGCCATGGTAGAGTGAAATAATAGAAAGAGTTTCTATTTAGATTTTCACATTGGACTCGAATCGAATGATTACATCATATGACAGAGACTAGGGTTTGACGAGTTCACCTTAACCCTAATCTGATCGGGGCTCAAGATAGAAGAACTTAATCACACAGGTAGCTGCACCAAGAGGTTCGCATTCAGCTCTGATGGGTTGCCACCATATACTGCTAGGTGTCACTGGTGGATTTTGGGAGCAATTAGAATGATTTAGATGATCGATCATTCTAGCTGTTCGAATCAGAAGAGTTCTGATCCATCGAAAGGAGTTTCGATGATGTCGATGATAGAGATCATGACATATCCCATTACCATACAGAACTGAACCTAACTGGGTCACACAAACAAGGGTTTGAATCTGGTGATCATCAATTGAACTGATCTAGTTCAATTGATCTGAATGAGATTCAATTAGGTTCAAGGAAAATCGTGCTAGCACTCGATTGAACCTAACGTTCTTCTTTTACTATCATAAATAAGTTGTCCTGACTGAGCCAAAGGAGTTTGTGCTCAATCAGAGGCCTTCATATGGTCTGACTGGAGGTTGTCCAAGTCAGAAAAGGTTGTCTTATTTTGTAAGACATTACCTGCCATTTTTGGTCACCTGCCATTTCTTGTTCTTTGACTTTGGTCAAAAGTCTACCTTTGACTGGTCAAACGTTGACCATTGACACTTTGACTTTTGACCACATGTCATGCACCTATTGGAGAGCTGGTGGGGGCCTTGTCCCCCTGCCAGAACCTGGCAAGGAGAAGGGCGCACGCCACCCAGGGTAGGCGTGTGCCCAAGTTGGAGGCGCCTAGGAGTCCTTGTTGGACAAGGACTCCATCTCCCTTTTGGATTCCAATTAGAGTTCTACTAAGAATCCAACTTTGACTGGTCTTAGGCACCCTCTAAGGAGGAATCCAGGGGACTCTATTCCCACCAATCAGATTTAGATCTGATTTCACAAAGGGTTGTGATTGGTTGGGAGGAAGAGGAGTTGGATCACGCTTAGTCTATAAATAAGACCCTGCGCCCAACCCTAATTCTAAGTAAAAAGTGAATTCAATAGAGATTTCCCACGCCCCAAGGCTGTCTCTCCCCTCCTTCCTCCATGCCATAGTTCTCTCTCCCTTGCCTCTCCACGTCCAAAAGTGTTTTGGACTTAGGTTGGTGCGATTCAGATCAAGGAAAGGCGATCAAAAGCAAGAAGGCTGCGCTGCTGCAAAAGGACGACTGCTGATCTTCAAAAGGAGTTTTGAAGATCCTCCAGATCAGATCCAGATCTGATTTTTGGAGGTGTGATAGAGAAGAAGAGGATCTCCAGATCCAACCCGAGTGGATACCGGTAGAGGCCAGGCGCTTGCGTGGCTAAGATCCAGAACCTTCCGCTGCAATCAGGATCATCTACAGGGTAATAGGATTACCCAAATCAGGTAAATTAAATTTGATTTAATTTATCTTATTTTATTTTATTTATTAAAATAATAAGAATCAGATCTGAAAACATATCAAGATCTGATTAAGATCAAGAGAAAATTTTTGAAATATATCTCTTGATCTAATCAGATCTGGACGAACCTGGACCGGAAAATCAGGATTTCCCTTCATAGAGCTCGCAGCTGGGGGCTCGAGGAGGTGAGAGATGGCCAGGGGCTCGAGGAGACGAAAGATGGTCGGGGGCTCGGGGAGGCGATTGGGTGCTTAGGGATGCCGAATCCAACAATGCAGCAGGGGAAAATAGGGACCGGAGGTGGGGGAAAGAGGAGGGTGGCAGGGGGATCGGAGGTAGGGGAAAGAGGAGTCGGTCGTCGGCAGGAGAGCCAACCTAGAAACAAGGGCATGTGGTGGGAGAAAATGCGGGGGGAGGGGAAAACAATGGCGCTGGGGGGTAGAGGAAAACAAGGGCGCGCTGTGGGGAAAAACAAGGGAAAAAGAGGATTTTTAGCAATGGCATTTAAAAAAAGGATTATTAGCGATTATTAGCGATGCCAAAATGCAATCGCTAATAATTTTATTCCATCGCTAATGATTATAAAAATATATTTAAAAAATAAAATTATTTTTTATTTATTAGCAATGGCATTTTGCCGTCTCTAATAAGTATCCTATTGTCGCTAATAATAATGAAATTAAATTTAAAAATAAATTATTTTTTATTAGTAATGCGATTGTCGTCGCTAAAATCCTAAAATTTCATCGCTAATATTTTTTTTATAATGGAATAATTATTGGTTGATAAAAGGAGACTCAAAAAATGTAATATCTACTCTAATAAGAATCATTAATTAAAAATCAGCCATCTAAAATCTTTATCATAGTTAGAGCTAGAACTGGGTCAGACTGGGTCGGGCCCTATTCATGCCCAAGCTCGGTCCGAAAATACTGTCACTAGTTAAAAACAGAACTTAAATCAAAGACCAATAAAGAAAAAGAACAAGGCTCAAATCTGCTATTGCAAAATAAGGCATTGCAAGTTTCTCTACACATTTAATGATAAGGTGGCTGCAAGTGGTTGCCTACGATATAACAGACCGTCCAAGCTTACTCTACAACTATAAGAATAGAAATGCATCATCTTCATCTCTCTCTAGACTCTTTAGGTGCATCAGGCAGTCATCATAGTCTTTTTATGAATAGAATACTGCTGGTTTTGGGTTGGATGCGAGTCGATAGTATCGGGCCCACTCTCGGGCCAGGCTTGGGCCGGGCCAAAGATATCTATGCGGGAGGTAGTCGGAGGCTTAAGAAGGCGGGGGGCGGTCGAGGGCTCATGCGGGGAGGCAACAAAAGGCTTGGGGAAGTGGGATCGAGCAGCTGGGGGCTCGAGGAAGCAAGATCTAACGGCGGAGAAAGAGGGGATCCGAGGCGAGGGAAAGAGGAAGGCGGCGATGAGATGAGTGAAAAAAAAAAGATAAATATTAGCAATGGCAAAATTACCATCGCTATAGCCGTTGCTAATGTTATTGGCGATGGCATTGCTATTGCTAATAAAATTTTGCATCGCTGTCAAGTTTTCAAAAAAAATACTAGTGGCAGCTGCACCCACGTTGCTAATAATCACTAGCAAGGGAATTGCATCGCTAATAATTAATTTAGCCATTGCTAATAATTAATGACTTTTAGCAATATAAAAAAATTTTATCATAATTAGTGCCATCGATAAATATTATCATTAACGATGGCTTTTCTGCCATCGCTAATATTTAATTTTCTTATAGTGAATGGATAGAAATTTTATGAGTTGGAGATCATGGATACAAGGAAAGCATAATGGAGAATGACTAAGCATGCCTTACCCTATTTGCTCTAGAGATTCTCCCATTTGTATATTATTACCCTAGCAACAAAATCCTACGAATGTAAATGCCTTGTATGGCACAATTGGTAGAATTGAAAAAGGTTGAGAGGCTTGGGGAAATTCATATCGACCAAACAACGCAAATTATTATGTTCATCATTTTCATATTTCTTCTCTTCCATTATTTTAGCAGATGGTATCAAGGTGGTTTTGGGTCCTTTAACAAATCAGTTTACCTCTTTGTGAAAGTAAAGAGCGATGGATTTCATTCTCGATGCCACTGGTAGTTTTCTAGCGACTCGATGCCCAAACATTAGATCACGATGCTGTGATTTTGTCTGCATCCTAAAGATCTGTTTCGATGGTTAGGCCCAAAATTTTATAGGATTCAAAATCCCACCACCAAAAATATAGAATTATGGACTACACTTAGCCTGTTATATAATTGTTTTGAGTGGCCTGGCTGAATCCTCAAGGAGGAAAAAAAGACCAACAGGGGTATCACTCAATCGTCTATTGGTCTTTTTTTTTTTTCTTTCCATAGGATTCGTGCTAGTCCACTCAAAAGATGATCCCGGACGTTTGTAAAATAGACCAAGTACAGCTAAACCTAAGAGAAACAATACAGCGAGCTATAAGTTTAATCTTGTTAGGAACCAGGGTTGCGCGTCCACGAGAGCATATATGTCTATCTCCAGACTCCGGTTCAAGTGGGGAGTTATCACATGGTGTGTATTTACGCGCCAATAATGAAATACAAATTTGGTGACCTTGTGAAAGACAAGTCAAGAAACGGTTAACTCCTAAGAAGGTATCTGAAGACCTTAGGCAAAGTATGGAAGTTCAAGAAATATAGCCCAAACTAGTGCAGGTCCAGCATAAATAGTAGATTGAGCATGGATCAAGCATCAGAATATCGACCAAATACTTACAATAATTGGATATTTACCAAAAGACGGACCGAGTGCGGAGAACAAGGGTGTAGACAAAGGTCTATAAAAATAAGTTAGCTTGAAGATGTACTAAAATTATGTGCCGCCCAATAGTACAAATAGGCCAACTACATGGTCTCATATAAATGCATCTTCTCAAGAGAAATGCCCCACTATTAGCTTAACAAGATCTTAGCGGCATCCGTAATCTGGGTCGGTAATGGGCTGGACCAGCCTGAACAGCCCAAAGCTCAAGCATAGAAACTTAGGCCTATATAACTTTTTGGACCGTGCCTTGTTGAACCAGGTGGGGACAGGTCCAGGTTGGACTGGCTCGGACCTGAGGTGTAACACTAACAGAGAATTGGTTTTCTGGTGAGGTGTGACCTCCGTGACCGCGTTATCCTAAACCATGGTAGGACTTCCTACCGAAACACCACTAACTCAAGCTCCCTTCCTTTTTATTTAAACATTAAAATCAATATCGTCCTTCCAAAGAAACAGCGGAACTGAACTTCCAAGGACACCAAGGGAAGGTAGCTAAGCAGTATAAAATTAAAAATAAAATTTCAGTATTGGCCAGTAGTGATTTCCGATACTTCTTTTATTATAAAATTTATATTAATAATTATTATTATTAGTATAGAATTTGATCATCATCGAATTCAACTAGAGTGAAGATGAATGAGATCGCCAACGGGACCTACAAAATAAAGTTTCATCCGAAATTGATGGAGGGTGGCTCCGACAGAACCCTCCGACGATCAAATCTACTCTTCTGGCCAACAGATATAAAGTGCTCTGAAATGAGTTCGACAGAGTTTAGAGAAGGAGAGGAGAGCTTAAAACTTAGAGTTAACGTATCTGAAGAATCCTTTTTATAAAAATTTATATTAAAATATATATAAAAATTTAACAATTACTTATATAAATTATATAATATAAATATTTAAAATATTATATATTAAATATTATTATTTTTTACATATAATATAAATAAAAAATCATGAATTATCTACTTTTAAATAATATTAGAAAATAATATTTATAATTATAGAAATACATTAAAATTATTTATATTTTAAGATATTTTAAATAATAAAAATTTTAAAATATCTATTATATATAAAATAATACTTTATAGAGGAGTATTGTGGTATTGCCACTTCAGCATCTTAAATGATTTTAGTTGTACCATATGGATTATTATTTTATTATATATAATAATTTAAATATTATTTTTAAATAATAATAGAATAATATTTTAAAAATTAAAAAAATATTATTTTAAAAATAAAAGTAGAAAAGGGATAAGAGATAAAAATATTTTTTAAAAATTATTATTTTAAAAAATTAAAAAAAATATAAAAATAGTAATAATATTTTTTAAAAATAGTAATTTATTGTTATTTTAAAAATAATAACATACTAATTTATTTTTCTAAAAATAATATTTTTATTATTTTTTAAAATTAATATTATTTTTAAAAATAATAAAGTAGTATTTTAAAAAATTAAAAAAATATATTTTAAAAATAAAAGTAGGAAAGAAATAAGAGATGAAAATATTTTTAAAAAATTTTTTTAAAAAAATAAAATATTATAAAAATAGTAATAATATTTTAAAAAATATTAATTTATTATTATTTTAAAAAGTTAGTATATTATTTTTTTAATTTTAAAAAATAATATATTTCAAGATCTGAATCGATCTATCAAATCATATTAAATTAAATCTAATAAATTATCCATAAATAGAGTACGGTATACCATCGATTTGAAAGTCAAATCTCTATATTTAATAGCCTCCAAAAGTTTGAAGAAAGTATAAAAAGAAGTGAGGGGCAGGGGTGCGATTGGAATCGATATTTATCGAGAGAGAAAGGGAGCCATGATGGGATGGCACCGACGAATGCAAAGAAGATATAAGAACAAAAAGAAAGAAGAAAAAAATATTATTTTATAAAAAAAAGAAGAAGAAAGAGTTTCTCTCTCTTTTAATGATGGTGCTGGGAGCGGTGATACCGTCAAGGGCATCGAGGAGTGCAATCGATTATTAAAAATAAAATTAAAAATTTATTTTTAATTTTATTAAAAATAAGAACTTCCAAGGACACCAAGGGAAAGTAGCTGAGCAGAATAAAATTAAAAATAAAATTTTAGTATTGACAAGTAGTGATTCTCGACACTTTTTTTATTATAAAATTTATATTAATAATTATTATTGTTGACGCAGAATCTGATCGTCGCCGGAATCTGCTGGAGCAGAGGTCGATGAGATTGCCATCAGGGACCTGCAAAACAAAGTCCCATCCGGAGCCGGTGGGGGTGGCTCCGACAGGATTCTCCGACGATCAAGTCAGCTCTGGCTAACAGAAATGGAGTGCTCGGAAATGAGTTCCGGAGCTTGGAGAAGAAGAGGAAAGCTTAGAGATCAGAGATTTGAGAGATTAGCATATCTAGAGGGTCCTTTATAGGCAGAGCTTAGTTGATGGTGACGGCCATACCATCTGGTAGCGAGCTGTTGGGGCCGCATGGAGTTCGGTATGGAGAGAAAGGCATCGTCAGATGGATAATGACAGCCATACTGACAGGTCATGGACCGCATGAGGTTGGTTACGGAGAGAGTGGTGTCGCCAGTTATGGCGGCCATATCGTCCGATCTCGTCACCTGTCGCAGACTGATGGCAATAGTTCGTCCAGAGGAGCTTGAATTTGTGGAGGAGTTCGGCCGAAGAAAAAGTTCGGAAGAAGTTTGGCTCCTGCAAGCGCCTGACTGGAACGATGCGACAAGAGAGTTCAGCTCTTGCGGGAGTCTGACTGAAGCTCGGTGGTTGAGTCGGCTAAAGCCCGGCTGCTGGGAGTCCAAGGAGCTCGGCCGCTAAGGAGCTCGATCGGTTGAAGGGGTTCGGTTAGGACGCTGGGAGTCCGAAGGAGCTCGACCGCTGGGGAGTTCGAAGGAGCCCGACCGCTGAGGAGTCCGAAGGAGCTCGGTCGCTAAGGAGTCCGAAGGAGCTCGGCCACTGAGGAGTCCAAAAAAGCTCGGCCATTAAATAGTTTGGCCAGCTGTAACAGTTCGTCCAAGACCCGTCCGCTGAAGCTCTTCCGTGGCTATTAGCCGCATCAGGCTGGGCACCGAACTTGACTTCGGTAGGAGCGGGGTTTATCTCCAATAATAGCCCCCCACTTTCAAGTTCGAAACTCGAAGGAAGGGAGTACAGAAAAGGCGACTGCCGAAATTCTCTTCTGATCTCCATGCTGGTTCAGGTCGAAGCTCGGGAGAGATCTCATCTCCCGCTAAAGTTGATGTCGAAGTTGAAGTCCGGGAGAGATCTCATCTTCGATCGAGGTTTAGATAGGCTTCATCCGCTGCGATCGAGGTCGGAGGTTGAGCTCCTCGAGGCGATATTGTCTCCAGCAGCCGAGGTTAATACGGGCGCTCGGAAGAGATCTGATCTCAGGACGAGGTCATCTCCGATCTTATCTCTGACCGAGGTTGTCTCGGCCGCTTGGAAGAGATCTTATCTCTGGCCGAGGTTAAAGTTGAAGTTCTCCAACCGAGGTTGGCCCGGTCGCTCGGGGGAGATCTTATCTCCTTTGGCCGAGGTTGATGCGGACGCTCGCGTTAGGACGAGGTTTTCTCCTGTTCCTAACTTCGTTCCTAACGGGTTTTCTTTTTCTAACGGGAGGGGGCATATTCGGACCATCGTCTGTCTCCCTCCATCTCGTCTAAGGTGAACGAAGGTCTTCGACTTTGCTCGCGTTAAGGACGAGGTTCTCCTTCCTGTTCCTAACGGGCTGTGGGGGCACATACAGGACCGTCGTCCGCGCCTCTCCCCCCATCTCATCCTTTATGAACGAGGCCTTCGACTTTGCTCACGTTAGGACGAGGTTTTCCTCCTATTCCTAACGGCCTATGGGGGCACATACGGACCATCGTCCGCATCTCTCTCCCCATCTCATCCTTTGTAAATGAGGCCTTCGACTTTGCTCGCGTTAGGATGAGGTTCTCCTCCTGTTCCTAATAGGCTGTGGGGGCACATTCGGACCGTCGTCCGTCTCCCCCCATCTCGTCCTTTGTGAACGAGGCCTTCGACTTTGCTCGCATTAGGACGAGGTTCTCCTCCTGTTCCTAACGGACTGTGGGGGCACATATGGACCATTGTCCGCGCCTCTCCCCCCATCTCGTCCTTTATGAACGAGGCCTTCGACTTTGCTCGCATTAGGATGAGGTTCTCCTCCTATTCCTAACGGGCTGTGGGGGCACATTCGGACCGTCGTCCGATCTCTCCCCCATCTCGTCCTTTGTGAATGAGGCCTTCGACTTTGCTCGCGTTAGGACAAGGTTCTCCTCCTATTCCTAACAGGCTGTTGGGGCACATACGGACCGTCGTTCGCACCTCTCCCTCCGTCTCGTTCTTTATGAACGAGGCCTTCGACTTTGCTCGCGTTAGGACGAGGTTCTCCTCCTATTCCTAACACGGCAACTATCGATTGCTTCTTCCCTTCCATCACATAGTTTTTGCGCCCAGAGACAATATTATTGAAAGGAAAGAATTTTATTGAAAGGAAGTTACTGGCATCGCATCCCCAAATTTTGTGTTTAAGGGTCGTGGTAGCGTTGTTCCTCCATATTTCTTCGGGCGATAAGCTCCAGGCCGGACGACCTCCTCCATCTCATGCTAGCCTCCGCAATTTGGAGCATGCTTCTCTTGGCTTTGACGCCAGAAGATGACGAATCGTCGATGTACCAAGCTCCTTCCAGGGGTAATGTGGATGACGCCATGAGGTGGTCGACCTCCTTGCCGTCTCTAGCTATGGCAGCATCCTTGGTCGATCTTTTCCTGCTTCAGGCTGGTGCCGGAGGAATTTACCCAGCCATCCCTTTATGACAAGCTCCTCAATTTTGTCTCAGAGCTGGATGCATTCCTCGATGTCGTGGTCGTGGTCACGATGGTAGAGGCAATACTTGCTTCGATCGCGCTTGTTTGAGGGAGACTGTAACCCTTCTGGCCTTGGCAGCTAGTTCCCAACTTCGGTGAGAATCTGAGTTCGAGGAGCATTGAGGGAGGCGCAGTCGCGGAACCTTTCGGGAGGAGGACTTCTTTGCGTCCTTCTATCGAAAATTTTTTGGTTGCGAGCTCGAAAAGTTTGGGCCTTGCTTGCGCTGTAGAGGTCGTAAGCGCGGCCAAACTTCATTCCGTCCCTTTGCGAAACCTACAGGAGAACTTCATACCCCTTTGTCGGGGCTTCCTTGGAGTCATACTCGAGAGAGAGTTCGGCCTCGCTTGCCCTGGGGTGGTCGTGAGCGCGGCCAAACTTCATCTCACCTCCTATGAAATCTTTGTAGGGGGCTTCCTTAGTGACATACTTGAGCGGGAGTTCGGCCTTGCTTGCACCGAACTTTATTTCGATGATGAGGTTTAAGATGGGAGTTCGGCCTTGCTTGCGTCGAACTTCATTCCGATGATGAGCTTCAAGGTGGAGTTTAGCCTCACTTGCATCGAACTTCATTCCATGGGAGAACTTCGTTCCGCTCTCGCTTGTGCCGAACTTCATTCCGCTTTTCCGCAAAACTCTCCACGGAAGAACTTCCTTGACACTTCCTTGACGACCAGCTCGAGGAGTTCGGGCCCGCCTGCTTTTGTGAGTGCGGTCGGACTTCGCTTGGCTCTCCATCGTCTGCCAGCCGCTCTCTTAAGGCTTCTTCATCCTTCAACTTGAAGGCTTCTTCTGCGCGGGCATATCTCTCGACCCGAGCCAGCAGATTGGCGAAGTCCCTTGGATACTTTCTTTCGAGGGAGAACAGCAAGTCATTTTTCTGAAGGCCGCCCTTGAGTGCGGCCATCGCAACAGACTGGTCCAAGTCTCGGACCTCCAATGTCGCGGCATTAAATCGGGTGACGTAAGCCTGGATGGATTCTCTCCACTTCTGCTTGACATTCATCAGGGAATCTGAACCTCGGCGCGGACATCGGCTGTTGATGAAGTGAGCCACGAACTGACTGCTCATCTGGTCAAAAGAAAAGATCGTACTCAATTTCAATGCCGAGTACCAATTTCTAGCTACTCCCTTTAAGGTAGATGGAAAAGCTCGACACAGTATGGCGTCTGAAGCACCGCGGAGTAGCATCATGGCATGGAAGGCCTCCAAATGATCAACCGGATCAGAAGTTTCATCGTAGCTTTCAAGTTAGGGGAGCTCGAAGTTCAGTGGAACGGGTTCTTGCATAATTCAAAGAAAGAAAGGAGGTTCGGCGTGGACGTCGGCATGATGAGTTGGGGCTACATGGCCGAGCTTTTCAATCCATCAGTCCATCTTCCGCAATCTGTGATCGAGGGCACCATCTTGGTTGCAGATCTTGAGGGGCTTCCGACTATAAATAGAGAAGGTCTCCCCCAGAAGAAAACTATGATCCGAACACAGACCCTCGGCTATCTATTTTTTCTTTTCAGAGGCGATGGGTACGTTGGCCCTGGTACTCTTCCTTGGGGCCGATTTCCGATATTTCGATGGTGGGTTTTCTGGTGGAGTCACCATCGGGGGTTGCTGTATGGCCTGCACTGCCTCCGTGAGACCACGGATCTGTCGGACAAGCAGGTCAAACTGCTTCACATCCACCGTAGGTACAGGTGGAATCTGAGCTGCCGGGGCTGAAGCAGGAATAGACGGATCTGGATGGGATCGGGCCACAGCGGCCGTCGAGCGCCGAGTCGAAGCTCTCCTCGGAGGCATTTTCTCTTCGAAAAAGAACTCTAGTGAGGAAGAAGAGAGATCTCCGGAGAGGGAAGAGAGAAATCATTGCCGAGCACTCCTTTAAGAACAAGGGAACCTCGAAGGTTCAGAGCCCTTCCTCTAGCGCCATTCTGTTGACGCAGAATCTGGTCGTCGTTGGAATCCGTTGGAGCGGAGGTCGATGAGGTCGCCGTCGGAGATCTGCAAAATAAAGTCCCATCCGGAGTCGGTGGGGGGTTGGCTCCGGCAGGACCCTCCGACGATCAAGTTAGCTCTGGCCAACAGGAATGGAGTGCTCGAAAATGAGTTTCGGAGCTTGAAGAAGAAGAGGAGAGCTTAGAGATCAAAGATTCGAAAGATTAACGTATCTGGAGGGTCCTTTATAGGCGGAGCTTAGTTGATGGTGACGGCCATACCGTCTGGTAGCGAGCTGTTGGGCCCACATAGAGTTCGGTATGGAGAGGAAGGCATCGTCAGGTGGATAATGACAGTCATACTGGCAGGTCATGGGCCGCATGGGACTGGTTACGGAGAGAGTGGTGTCGCTAGTTATGGCGGCCATGCCGTCCGATCTCATCGTCTGTCGCAGACTGATGGCAATAGTTCATCCAGAGGAGCTTGGACTTGTGGAGGAGTTCGACCGAAGAAAAAGTTTGGGAGAAGTTCGGCTCCTGCAGGCGCCTGGCTGGAACGACACGAAGAGAGTTTGGCTCTTGCGGAAGTCTGACTGAAGCTCGATGGTTGAGTTCGGCTAAAGCCCGGCTGCTGGGAGTCCAAGGAGCTCGGCCGCTAAGTAGCTCGGCCGGCTGAAGGGGTTTGGTCCGAACGCTGGGAGTCCGAAGGAGCTCGGCCGCTGGGAAGTCCGAAGAAGCTCGGCCGCTGAGGAGTCCGAAGGAGCTCGGTTGCTAAGGAGTTCGAAGGAGCTCGGCCGCTAAACAGTTCGGCCAGCTGTAACAATTTGGCCAAGACCCGTCCGCTGAAGCTCTTCCATGACTACTGGCCGCATCAGACTGGGCACCGAACTTGACTTCGGCAAGAGCGGGGTTTATCCCCAGTAATTATGATTCTAATAAGATGGAGAACTCTATTAGTTGCACGTTAGTTGTGAGTCAAAAAGATTCATGCTTATAAGGAAGAAATAGTTGCTTTTTAAAGGACATAATCGTGAGACCTACGGGCTAAAGTGGACAATACGTCACGTGCGACCTACGAATCAAAAAAATCAAGCCCTTGTCTGCAACAATGGTCCACCGGTAGGTGTAGGAGTCCATCCTTGGTGACTGGGGGCTTCTTGGACCGTACGCAGCTAAGTCCATCTTTAATTGGAGGTTTTGTTATAGTTCTAATAAGATAAAGGATTCTATTAGTTCAAGAAGGACTCATGTTTATAAGAAAGAATAATTTTTTTCATATGAGATATTTTTTTAAAGGATAAAATTATGAAGCCCACGAGCTAGAGTGGACAATACCTCACATGCGACTCATGGATCAAAAAAATCAAGCTCTTGTCCACAATAATAAATAATTATAGCAAAATATAGTTACTTGTTGAATCAATAATTGGACAGCTCAGCTCTTTTATTGATTGAAATAATAATTTTTTCATCGATTCATTCCTTTCAAAGCATATATTCAAATCGACTATATTGTCTAACATTTTTTCTCAGCATTTTTTCCAGTCACTATACCGAAATTCCAAAGAGTATGCAACTTATCCCAATAAATATCAACTTACTAATTGCAATTACTGTAAGCACCGATCATTACCCACCCGAAAGAAAATAAAATCAATAACAAACACGTATAGAATCTTTTAAGAGGCGTTTCAAAGCTACTTGGTACATCAAAAAATCTTATTAAATACCCTGGTGCAATATAAATCATCCGCACAAAATGTAACTTCTTGCTGCATGATCTCTAAAGCTACGTTGAAATTAATCAACTCTTTGTTCTTAAGGCAAATGAGATCTCCACACGAAATATTAATATCTTAGATAGCTTCAGCATAAGATTCTTTTTTACATAAATTGACTTTTAGGAATGGATCTTTATGATTGAATCAACTGCAGTGTGTTTTATCTCTTGTCAGGTATTTTTAAAATGGACTGACTCTTCAATCATGAACTCTTCTGAACTAATATAGTATTATCTAATCAAAATTCTCTTGCTCTAGATTTTTTTAGGGGGTTTGATTGGTTCGATCAAATTTGCCATACTTTAAAAAAATTAGAACTTGACTCGGTCTCTAATTAATTAAGCGCCTTCTACTTCAATTTTTTTTTTTTAAATCAATTTATGCTCTTCTTTTGGATATGTGGCGAAACCTGGAACCAAAATCTAATCTCCAAGAAATTTTTGTTTGAGATATGTCATCTTGTTAGATCTTAAGAAGATAGCTACAAGAATGTTCTATACTTTCTTTAACTCTTTCATATTTTGGATACGAAGATAACTCTCTCTCCATCCATCAAAGCCCGAAGAATCTATATTATTTTTCTAAAATTCATATTTTATTTTCTTCTTGCAATCTTATTATCAAAAGTATTTATTGGCATCATTTTTTGACTCTTCAAAAACATCTATTAAATCTTACACCATCAAATATAAATTGATTATATGCTTTTATAGAAGATAATTAGTATTATTCAATTTAAGAAAATAAGTTATAGTAACAAAAACAGCCATTTGATATTGATAAAGTTATCCAAATAAAAATAGAGTCTAAATGTTTACCCACATACAAAATTAATTACTAAAAACTCTAAAGCTATACTAAATAATTATCTTCAAAATCATCAACAATTAAGTCATCACTTAGAAAATTACACTCCAAAATAAAATCAAACAAAGCGATGTATGCCGCTATACTCCTATCTTCCTCCAATACCATATAGATCTTAAAACTTATAATTCTAATACCATATAGAATGGCTACGTATTTATTCAAGATCCAAGATAAATATTAAATTAAAAAATATTTATAATAAAAAATTATGAAAAAAAATATTGAAAAGAGAATAAATTGAAGGATATAACTAAAGCAAAATTTTATTAATAAAATATTAATAATATTTATGGCTAGAAACTAATCAAATTTTCTCTATTTTTCTACCGTCCGGGACGAAAAACCAAAGACACACAAAACACGGGCTACAGCACTTCCACGGGGCTCCACGGTACGTCCCAAGCCACTCTTTTTATAATACCTCTCAACCTAACACTGATTTTCTAGTGCTAGTCTTACCACGTCCGTGGCCATGGCAAGACTTCCTAGTCAAACGCCACCAATTCAAACTTTCTCCCATTTTTTATTTAAATAGTGGTATCAATCTTGTTCTTTTTCAAAAAAATAAATAAATAGATAACTTAGACGTAACGGAACTAAACTTTGAAAATCACGAAAGAACAAAAATATCTATCTCAATTAGAATAACTAAATAAAATAAAATTAAAAAAATAATTCTAATATTGGTGAGCAATGATTTCAACGAGAAAAGTCTATAAAAGGTGTTGGTGCAGAATTTGTTTGATATCAGATTAATCTGGTATCAAGAAAGATGAGGTCACCATCGGTGACCTGCAAAATAAAGTTCCATCCAAAATCGGTGGTGGTGGCTTCGATAGGATCTTTCGACGGTCAAGTTAGTTCTTCAGGCCAACAGAAATGGAATGCTCAGAGAAGAGTTCGGCAGAGCTTCAGGAAGGAGAGAAAAGCCTCAAGAAAATATATCTGGGGTCCCTTCTTATAGATGGAGCCTATTGTAACTGCCTTGATTAATAACTGTCATAACCGTCCTGATAAATGCCGATCATGATTGTCTTAATAAATGTCGATCGTGATTGTCTTGATAAATGATAATCATAATTGTTGTGATAATTGTAATCGTTTAGTAATGAGATCGCCTGTAGGAATCCGTCTGAAGGAACGGTTCGAAAGGAGTTTGGCTTCCGAAGAAGCTCGGATTATGGAGGAGTCCGGAAGGAGTTCAGCTTCCGTAGAAGCTCGGGTTGTGGAGGAGTCCGAAAGGAGTTTGGCTTTCGTAGAAGCTCGGTTGTTGGAAGAGTCTGAGGAGTTTGACTTCCATAGAAGTCCGACTACTGAAGGAGTCCGAAAGGAGTTCAGATTACATAGAAGCTTGGTTTGTAGAGGAGTTCGGTATCCATAAAAGCTCGATTTATAGAGGAGTCCGGAAGGAGTTCGACTTCCATAGAAGCTCAGTTTGCGGAGGAGTCCGGAAGGAGTTCGACTTTCGTAGAAGCTCAGTTTGCGGAGGAGTTCGGCTGGGGCTCGGCCTCTGGATAGTTAGGTTAGATTTATCCACTGGATAGTTCGGCAACTGAATGAATCCGACTGCTAGGAAGAGAATTTTTGATTGAAGCTCTTCCATGATTATCAGCTGCATTAGGCTAAGCTTTAGACAGGACTTTGATGGGAGCAGAATTTATCCCCAACAATAGTCCCCCCACTTTCGAGTTTGAAACTCGAAAGAAGGGAGTACAAAAAGGACGACTGCTGAAGTCCTCTTCAAGGCTATGCACCTTGTCTCCAGTCGAGGTTGAAAGTATAGTTGAAGCTTGGGAGAGATCTTATCTCCTGTTCTTGTCGAGCACAATGGGGCCGTCTTCGAGGTCATTTCTCTCATCCCGTCTAAAATATCCGAAATGGATGAGATCTTCGACTTTGCTCATGTTAGAACGAGGTTCTCCTTCTGTTCCTAACGGACTGTGGGGGCACATAAGGGCCATTGTCAAGGCCTCTCCCCCCATCTCGTCTAAAATGAACG
Source organism: Cocos nucifera (assembly GCA_006176705.1). Lineage (NCBI taxonomy): Eukaryota > Viridiplantae > Streptophyta > Magnoliopsida > Arecales > Arecaceae > Cocos > Cocos nucifera. The sequence continues at coordinate 83,662 of QRFJ01002543.1, read as the reverse complement.
AGACCTTCGACTTTACTCACGTTAGGATGAAGTTCTCCTCCTATTCCTAATGGACTATGAGGGCACATAAAGGCCGTTGTTTGTGGGGGATCATAAGAGCTGTTGTCAAGGCTTCTCCCCTCATCTCATCTAAAATGAACGAGGCCTTCGACTTTTCTCATGTTAGGATGAGGTTCTCCTCCTGTTCCTAACGGACTGTGGGGGCACATAAGGGTCGTTGTCAGGGCCTCTCCCCCCATCTTGTCCTAAATAAATGAGGCCTTCGAAGCTCGAGAGAGATCTTATCTCTAGCCGATGTTGAAGCTCGGATGCTCGAAAGAGATCTTATCTCTAGCCGATATTGGCGTGGTCGCTCTGGAGAAATCTTATCTCTAGCCGTGGTTGAAGCTCGGGTGCTTGGGAGAGATCTTATCTCTGGCCAAGGTTGACGATCGCTCGGAAGAGATCTTATCTCTAGCCGAGGTTGACTCGGACGCTCGGAAGAGATCTTATCTCTAGCCGAGGTTGGCGCGGTCGCTCAGGAAGAGATCTTATCTCTAGTCGAGGTTGGCACGGTCGCTCGGAAGAAATCTTATCTCTAGCCGAGGTTGGAGCTCGGACGCTCGAGAGAGATCTTATCTCTGATCGAGGTTGACACGATCGCTCGGGAGAGATCTTATCTCTAGCTGAGGTTGAAGCTCGGGTGCTCGAAAGAGATTTTATCTCTGGCCAAGGTTAACATGGTCGCTCGAGAGAGATCTTATCTCTAGCCGAGATTGACACGGTCGCTCGAAAAAGATCTCATCTCTAGCCGAGGTTGAAGGACTTTGATCGGCTCTTGTTAGGACGAGGTTCTCCTTCTATTCTTAACACGGCCACTATTGACTGCTTCTTTCTTGTTATCACATAGTTTTTGCATAGTTTTTTTTTTACATAGTTTTCTCTGTCATCATATAGTTTTTGCATAGTTTTTTGTATAGTTTTTCTTGTCATCACATAATTTGGAGCGAGCTCCTCTTGGCTTTGATGCTGGAGATGATGGATCGTCGAAGTACCGAGCTCCTCCCAGACGTTGCATCGATGATATGGGATGCGATCGACCTTTTTGTTGTTTCTTCGTCATTGGTGGTTCTGGCTATAGCAGCACCCTCGACCAATCTTCTTCTACTTCAAACTGGCATCCAAGGAACCGATCCAGTTGGCCTCTCCTAACGAGCTCCTCGATTTCATCTCGAAGCTAAACACATTCTTCAGTATCGTGGCCGTGGTCGCGATGGTAGAGGCAGTACTTGCTTCGATCGTGCTTATTTGGGAGAGATCGTAATTCTTCTAGTCTTGGCAGCTGGTTTCTAATTTTTATCAGAACTTGAGCCTTAGAAGTACTGAGGGGGGCGTAGTTATGGAACCTTCTAGGAGGAAGACTTCTTAGCGCCCTTCTGTCGGAGGTTCCTTGATGACGAGCTCGAGGAGTTCGGGCTTGCTTGCGCCCAAGGGGAGTCCGTAAGCGTGACCAAACTTCACTCGATCCTCCATCAACGATGGGTCTATTAGACTCATCCGTCCACCGCTCTTCTGTGACTTCTTCGTCCTTCAATTTGAAGGCTTCTTCCGCATAGACATATCTCTCAGCCTAGGCTAGCAGATTGACAAAGTTCCTAGGATACTTCTTTTTCAAGAAAAATAGCAAATTGTTCGTCTGAAGGCCGCCCTTGAGCGCGGCTATTGCAACAGACTGATCCAGATCCCAGACCTTCAATGCCGCAGCATTAAATCAGATGACATAAGTTGGGATGGATTCTCCCTCCTTCTACTTGACATTTCATCAAAAAATCCAAACTTTGGTGCGGACGTCGGCTGCTGGCGAAGTGAGCCACAAACTGATGGCTCATCTGGTCAAAAGAGAAGATCGTACTCGACTTCAACATTGAGTACCAATTTCTTGCTAGTTTCTTTAAGATAGATGAAAAAGCTCAGTATAATATGGCGTCTGGTGCACCATAAAGCAGCATCATGATCCAAAAAGCCTCCAAATGATCAATCGGATCGGAGGTTCCATCATAGCTTTCAAGTCGAGGGAGCTTGAAGTTCGGTGGAATGGGCTCTTACAAAATTTGGAAAGAAAAAGGAGGATCGGTGCGGACATCATCATGGTGAGCTGGGACGACGTGGCCAAGCTCCTCAATCCATTGGTCCATCTTTCGTAGTTTATGATTGAGGACGTCATCTCGATCGCAGACCTTGGAGGGCTTCCGACTATAGATGGAGAAGATCTCCTTCAGAGGAGAACTATGATCCAAACTTGGATCCTCTACTCTTTATTTTCTCTTCCTAACGGCGATGGACATGCTAGTCTAAATGCTCTTTCTTGGGATCGATTTTCGATAATCTGATGGCGGGTTTCTTGGCGGAGTCGCCATCGAAGGTTGCTGCATGGTCTGTACCATCTTGATAAGATTCTGAACCCACTGCATCAAAAGGTTAAACTGCTCCGGATCTACTATGGCTGCAGGTAGAGCTTGAGTTACCGGAGCTGGAGCGGAAACTGATGTATCTGAATAGAATTTGGTTGCAGAGGCCGTTGATCGTCGGATCGAAGCTTTCCTAGGAGGCATTTTTTTTACTGAAAAAAATTTTAGCTCGCTACTGAACACTCCTTTAAGATCAAGAGAACCTCAAGAACAGAGGTTCCTCCTTCTAGCACCAATTCTGTTGGTGCAGAATTTGGTTGACGTCGGATCGAGCTGGTGTCAAGAAAGACGAGATCACCGTCGGTGACCTACAAAATAAAGTTTCATTCAGAGTTAGTAGTGGTGGCTTCGATAGGACCCTCCGATAGTTAAATTAGTTCTTCAGGCCAACAAAAATGGAGTGCTCAGAGAGAAGTTCGGCAGAATTTCGAAAAGGAGAAAAAAGCCTCGAGAAAATATATCTGGGGTCCCTTCTTATAGACAGAGCCTGTTGTAACTATCTTGATTAATGATTGTCGTAACCGTTCTGATAAATGTCGATCGTGATTGTCTTGATAAATGATAATCATAATTATCGTGATAATTATAATCGTTCAGTAGTAGAATCGTCGGTAGAAATCCGTCTGAAGAAACGGTCCGGAAGGAGTTCGGCTTTCATAGAAGCTCGAGTTATGGAGGAGTCCAAAAGGAGTTCGGCTTTCGTAGAAGCTTGGTTTGCGGAGGAGTTCGAAAGAAGTTCGGCTTCCATAGAAGCTCGATTTACGGAGGAGTCCGAAAGAAGTTCGACTTCTATAGAAGTTCTATTGCTGGAGGAGTCCGAGGAGTTCGGCTTTCGTAGAAGCTCGGTTGCTGGAGGAGTCCGAGGAGTTCGACTTTCGTAGAAGTCCGGCTACTGGAGAAGTCCGAAAGAAGTTCGACTTTTGTAGAAGCCTGGCTTGCGGAAGAGTCCGAAAGGAGTTCGACTTCTGTAGAAGCTTAATTTACGGAGGAGTCCGAAAGAAGTTCGATTTTCGTAGAAGCTCGGTGAAGGAGTTCGGCTCCCGTAGAAGCTCGGTGAAGGAGTTCGGCTTCCGTAGAAGCTCGGTTTATAGAGTGGTTCGGTTGGGGCTCGGCCGCTGGGTAGTTAGGCTAGGTTTGTTTGTTAGGTAGTTCGACCACTGAATGAATCCGACTGCTAGAAAGAGAATTTTTGATTGAAGCTCTTCCATGATTACCGATTGTATTAGGCTAAGCTTCAAACTGGACTTTGACAGGAGCAGAATTTATCTCCAACAAAAGGGATTGAGGGCCTTCTTGGTTAAACTATCAAGCAAAAGGATTATAAGAGTTATCTAGTGGAATACTACTATTTATGAGCAAGTAAAACTTTTAAGCACCGCATGATTACTTAAAAAATAGCAAATTTTGCCCTTTAGCTATTTTGCAAACAACCACACTACATCAAGAAGCTTTGCTTACTGTCCTCCTAATCAGCTTACTAATCCATACATATAGATAAAAAATATATTAAATATATTAAATTATATTATTTGCATCTCATTATAAAAAGTTGTAACTTGTACATCCAATAATTACAGAGAAGGATGTATTGAATAAAAAAACAAATAGAAAATTATTTAACTATAATTGGTATACATGGCATTTAAATAAATATATAGTCGTGTTCTATAGTTGAAACATGATACGCATTAGACCTAAAGAGATAAGGATGTCAAAGATAAATACCATGGAGAGTGACAATGGGGTCACATACCTTTGCACTCAAAGTTACATTGACTTGAAAAGGTTTTCATGAAAGAAGAAGCGCACCTTGGTTTGTTTTGACACTATCTCAGCATATTGTAGGCCAAATGGGGCACACAGCTTTCCTTCGGCCTAATTCCTGATTGAAACAAGATCACACCACATCACATCTATATCATTTTATATACTCTAATGCCATCCCAATGTATTATACCTCAGCTATACCTTGAAACATCTCCAAGCCTATTGTTAAGGGAAAATTCTTCATCTCCTATAAAAACCAATGTTTGCAACTCCCATTTTCTTCTTATTTACCAGCGGCAAAGCAAGTATTTTAACCTCAAATTAATCAAATGTCCATTTATTGCAGCGAAAACCAGATTTGTGCTTCTTGGTGACGATGATGAAAAATTAGAAACAACAACAAAAGTTATCCTAAAATAAGGAAATCTTCCGCATAATGAAACATGTAGATATGCACTATTGCCTTCAATAAAATAATAGCTTAACACGATTCCTAGTTCCATTGTTTTATTCCTAGTGGTTTGGCGTGGTGCATCAGAACAATTCCTTGGTCTTATCTACAGCAAACCTAGAAGAAAGTTAAAGGCGAACAAATATTCTTGGCAGGAGACTTGGTGGGCATTTCCAATGCTCAGCCTCACGAGCCAACCTCACATGCTCTCGCTGGTCTCTCCCCTAATCATGTCCTCATAATAATACTCCTCTGGAGGCCAAGGTTGTCACTGGTTCTATCACCCACCAACCCAGCACCAATAGCTGGTTGTCACGTTTCAGACACTGTTTGCACCCTCACCCTCCACGTGTCCACGGTATCATCTAGTCATCTCCAGTCCCCTCGCATCATGGTTATTTGACCATTAGGTAAGAGCCAAGGCAGCCATCAGTGGGGAGCTTTATTAAATGGAGGTGAGGTAATTGATGGCTCCAAAGGCCAGCCCATGTATTCTATGAAATCTATTACTTACACTTCCATTTCCTGCTCATCTGACATTCCCCAGGTGCCACAAGAAAGTGGTCTTGGCTGCTGCTTGTAATCTACTTGGGTATTCCATGAGATTGGACTTGATTGATACCACCCATGTTCCTTCCCTTGCTGTGATACAAAAATCTTTCCCTGTGCTGCCATCACTTCCTAGACGTCTCTGCTTGTCCTCATCATTAGGAATAAGATTACTTTTTGGTGTCCCCCTTAGGCTTTTTAACCACCATCAAATGTGTCACTCGTATCTGAAGTGACTCATGTCTTCAATCTACGTGGCCAACTTATGGGCTCTCTTTTATTGGATGGAGAACTGTTCACTGAATATTCCCAAAGATTGTGGACAACATATAGAGGACCGCATTTTGGTCGGTACTGGAGCAGATCTTGATGGAATCCAAGAACTCCCAGGTCAATGGTTTGACATCTACCTCACAAATGTGAGTAGATTGATTGATCTCCCACATGGTTAGATTAAGGTGTTCTGATCAGCATTTTACTCCTATCTTTCTTTTTGAAGGCAACGTAAAAGAGATGCAGCATCATCCATTCTAATACTACTTTATTATTGAAAAATTTTAATGAATTCTGATGTGTTGATGCTAGTACGATCGCACCACATTTTAATTTCATCTTAGGTTATGTAAGTGAACTGCTTGAAACAGAGATTATACCAGCCTAGCTAGGTTATATTTCTCAGAGTGAAAAAGATTAAGAAAAATACTGAATTTTGGCTTATATGGGGCCACAAATTTCTTTACATTTTATCTATAGCTTACTATATTTCATTTTAATTCATTTTCATTCTAATTTTGATTTCGATCGTGAATCAAAAATATCATTAGAGTAAATGTCATGGGCTGAATCTTTAATGTTTCATCATTCTAAGTCACATAACTATGAGCATGCATGCATACATCACCTACTAATACAATATTCTATGTTAAATTGCAAAAGGTGCATTACTAACACATAAAAGCTAGGTTTACTATATTTCAATCATATAATAATAAGAGTTTATATGATTATAACTTGTGAACTTGAGTTGACTCAATGGCGACATCCACTAATAATAGCAAAAGATATACTAGGCCGAGAATTAAATCCCAAGAAAGAATGATAAAGACAAGTGAAAGCTTAAATCAAAATCATGTAACCACTGACCTTAATAAGAATCACAAACCAAGGTCCAAAAGCAAAATTGCACTATTTTGTTGATAGTTTTCCTTTCCCAAGAAAGTGACATGGCACTTTGGATCATTTGGTAATGCATCAATGATCCAATGTCAAAATATTCCTCGAAAGACTTCATCTACAGTGTCATGGACCAAAATCTAATCCAAGCCCACTCTATAAAAAATGCTCCAATCTTTCATAAACATTTTTCCTGATAATTTGGTCCATACCTTGCTCAAAAGCCATCACTTTTTCTCTGGCCCGGGGCAAAGTCACCATGTGCTCACATAGGCCAATTCCCAAGGCTACCAACGCTATGTACATGATTGGGCTAGAATTTCTTGTGGCAAGTACAGACTTTCTCCATGCCCCCGCATTTTTTCTGCCACAAAATTATCTTTGTGGTAGGTCATACTTTGTACTATCTTTTCCAAATACTCCCACTGTTTTAGATGACAGATTTAACAAAAAAATAATTGTGGCCATCAATGATGTGGGCCCATCTGAGTCAGCAAGGATGGACGTATCACAGACAAGGGTACACCCTCCCACGTGACGCCCAACTGTCACGCCACTAGCGACGGAACATATAACGCCAGCCGGTAGCCAATCGCACCAACGTGCGCCAAAGCAAGATCTTGATATGTTGCCCACCGTTTGATCAGTGGTTGTCAGGGAATATAACTAGCTGGGGTCGTTGAGAAACGCGTGTCCTACGTTGTTGTTAGGAAACGTGTACATCATGCTGGTTTTTTTCTTTTTTACAAATGCTGGCTTTTGTATAGTGATATATTTTGATTATCATCCCTATGAAAAATATATATTGTAAATAGAATGCTACACTTCCAATAGGAATTATGATATATATATATATATATATATATATATATATATATATATATATATATATATATATATATATATATATATATATATATATATATATATATATTAAAATTTTATAGTTTTATTTAGTATGATTTTCTGATCCATCTTCTGGTGATAGATGATTTCATCCACTTTTATAGAATATGCTCCCTATTGTTAATTAAATTTTTTTATATTTATAAAAAATTTAATAGTATAGTATTAAATGAAATCTTATATAACAAACTATGCGGATCCTATATTATGAATTTCTTTAGTAGATCTTCCTATTCAATTTTTTATATTTTATTTTATAATTTCTAAAGATATATTTATACTCAATTAATTTAAATCATTTAATTTATTAAAAAAATTAAGATCCTATATGGTGCGTATATTGCACCATATATAGAATGCAGTATAACACTTAGAGATGGATGGTTATTGTTGGTACAAAATCTAGTTGTCGTCGGATCCAACTGGAGTGGAGAAGGATGAGATCACCGTCGGATACCTACAAAATAAAGTCCGATCTGAAATCGGTGGGGGTGGCTCCGACAGGACCCTTTGATGATCAAGTTAGCTCTGACCAATAGGAATGAAGTACTCAGAAATGAATTCGATAGAGTTTAGAGAAGGAGATGAGAGCTTAGAGCTTAGAGTTAGCGTATCTAGAAGATCCTTTTTATAGGCGGAGCTTGATTGATGGTGACGACCATACCGCTTGGTAGTGGGCCGTCGATGTCACATGGAGTTCCGTACGGAGAGGAAGGCGTCATCAGGCGGACAGTGACAGCCATACTGATGGATCATGGGTCGCATGGGGCTGGTTACGGAGAGAGTGGTGTCGCCAGTAGTGGTGGCCATGTCTCCCGGTTGCGGACCGTATGAGGTTTGTTATGAAAGAAAAAGTATCGTCAGACTGGTAGTGGCGGCCATACCGTCGAGGTTCGACAGCCGTAGCTCGAGGAAGAAGGCGTTGGTTGGTGGATTCGGACATATACCAATTCTAAAGAAGTTCGGACTCCTGGAGGAGTTCGACCAAAGGAGAGGCTCGGAAGGAGTTCGACTTCTATGGGAGTCCGACTGGAACTCGACCATCAAAGAGATTGGTCGAGGTGCAACCGCTGAGAAGTTTGGCTAAATGGGGAGCTTGAAAGGAGTTCGGCTCCTACAGGCGTCTGACCAGAAGAGCGTGGAGGAAGTTCGACTCTCGCGAAAGTCAGACTGAAGCTCGACTGCTAAGGAGTTCGATCGGATGAAGAAGTTCGACCAAGAAAGAGTTCGGCCAACTGAAAGAGTTTGGCTAAATATCCGTCTGCTGAAGCTCTTCCATGGCTATCGACCGCATTAGGCTGTGCATCAAACTGAACTTCGATAAGAGCAAAATTTATCCCCAATAATTATTATCAATAGTATATGTATGATATAAAAAGCCATTTTGTTTGATAGCTATTCGTCTTTATAACTCGATAACATCATAGCTATCAAGTATCAAGAGTTATACAACACTCTGTGAGGTGGATTATGCACCGCAAAGTATTTATGTTCTACAAAGAAACCATCATCTTATACACAGGAGTTCACTAATCTAGATAATTTTCTTTACCGGACTTGATAGAGGCACTCCTTACTTTAGCTAATAAGCATTTTTTTTTTTTTTTATAAGACTTGATAGATTCGGTTCCAAATGTAATACACTACTCTTTTGGTTTCCTCATGCTAGAGATTGTAGAACTAGCAAAATTGTGTGTTTATTTATGGTAGAAATAATTATGCTCATATTATAAAAATATATTTAGTTGAACATTGTTAGAATTGACTTGATTATTAGATAATAAGAAATATGATTATGTGCAATCCAAACATATTGACTTATGATTAAGTAGCAAGAGAAAATAAGTATGGTGTCATTTATTTATCTTCAAGAGGAATGGATAGTTTTTATGTGTGGATGTTGCAAGGCGCATGCAGCTCTTTTTGCAAGATTTTAATGAAGACTAGATGAAATATCATTAGCTTGACAAGAAAAAGTACAAGTGCAAATGAGATAAAAATTGTTATTAAAAAATTTAAGTAAAAATTGTTTCGATTATTTTTTTTATTTTACTTTCAGCTGAGTATGCGACAGATAGTCTAGTCTCGTTTATATAAAGTAATGACCCACAGGCGGTGAAAGGCCTTTACATATATTGCCAAAGATCAACAATAATTAAAAACGAGGTTGTTAATATTGTAATACTATTAGTGAAGTATGTTTGTTGAATTAATTCCATGGTGGAATATATTTAGCTGGGAATAAAATGGTCTCTCTAACTATTGGAAATTCTACTGGATTTGCTTGACACGATATAGTGATGGCTACAGCAAATAGTAATCCGATTATTATTGTTAGAAGTAATACCAAAAATGTTATTTGATTGTTTCTTTATCAATCATTTAAGAGATCATTTTTGTTCCCTGTCAAATAAAACTTTAACTATTCAAAAGGCCCCTGACGTGACATATAAAGCATTGTCTTGTGCCTTGAAAATTATCTCAACAATTAACCAGTATAAGTAATATTACAGGGATCTTTTCTCTAATCATGACATGATAATAGCATTCATGTAAAATATTTTTTTCATATAACTCTAGCTGCAAATATCATTTCTAACTAAACACATATGCATCCTTGGTTATGGAGTTCAGATAGTCGTTATCTTTTTCATTGTAACATATTTGCACTACAATAAAAAAGATCTATAATAATTATTAAAATTATTATAAAAAATATATAAAAATTATTAATAAAATTTATACTAATGGTTGTTAAATCATGCCGATAGACAGCGTTACTAAAAATTATTGCCACATATTGCCATGATTTTAATAACTATTGGGATAAAAAAGTCTATGCTAATACGATTATAACTATTGCTATAAATACTATCAAAATCAAATATTTTTTTAAAAATAATATATATTTATAAATATATATATTATAAATTAATATTAAATGTTTTTATAGTCAAATATTATTTTTTTATCTTATTAAAGTTAATTATAGTATTCTTGTATTTGATTTAACTTATAAAGTTAATTAATCACATGTTAATGGGATTATAACTATCACTATAAATGTCATCAAAATTAAATATTTTTTAAAAATAATATATATTTATAATCATATATTTTATGAATTAATATTAAATATTTTTATAAGCAAATATTATTCTCTTATCTTACAAAGTTACATAAGACCTATTGGATAGTTATCTAGTACTTAACCTCTATAATATTATTAAATTATGATATAAAGTTATGATTTATTATACTTATTCATATTATGAAGTATATTTATTTTAAATATATTATAATATTTTAATTTTAATAATTAATTATTTTTATAAAAAATAATTCTCTTCTTTTGAAAGAAAATTAAAAGATAAATTACTTTATTTTATTCTTTATAACTAGACGAAGATCTGCGTGTTGTAGTAGATAATTATGATCTATAATTATTAATATTTTTAATAATAAATATTTATAATAAATATTTTTATTTTTTTAATATTTTATTTATTTATTTATTATATATGATATTTTTTTATTATTTTATAAAATAATATTTTATTTTATTTTTTTATTTTCATCCTTCTATGCATCCATCGATATTGCTGCACTCCTCTATCGTCCCATCATGACTTTTCTTCTCTCTCGGCAAATACCGATCATGTTCACACCCCCATTCCCTCTCTTCTCATACCTTCTTCGTATCTGCAAATACTGTCCCACCACCGCTCTTCTTCTCTCTCGATAAATACAAATCTCGATTGCACTCTCCGATGCCCTTGATGGTATCACCGCTCCCAGCACCATTACTAAAAGGGAGAGAAACTCTCTCTCTTCTTTTCTTTTCTTTTCTTTCTTTTTTATAAAATAATATTTTATTATTTTTTTTTTTTTTTCTTATATCTTCTTTGCATTCGTCAGTGTCGTCTCACTATGGCTCCCTTTCTCTCTCGACAAACATCGATTCCAATCGCACCCCTGCCCCTCACTTCTTTTTATACTTTCTCCAAACTTTTGGAGGCCATTAAATATAGAGATTTGGCTTTCAAATCAATGGTGTACTGTGCTCTATTTATGAATAATTTATTATATTTAATTTAATATGATCTGATAGATCGATTCAGATCTTAAAATATATTATTTTTTAAAATTAAAAAATAATATGCTATCTTTTATAAAATAATAATAAATTAATATTTTTTAAAAAAATATTATTATTCTTTTTATAATATTTTATTTTTTAAAGTAATATTTTTTAAAAATATTTTCATCTCTTATTTCTTTCCTATTTTTATTTTTAAAATATATTTTTTAATTTTTTAAAATACTACTTTATTATTTTTAAAAATAATATTATTTTTAAAAAATAATAAAAATATTATTTTTAGAAAAAAAAATTAGTATGTTATTATTTTTAAAATAACAATAAATTATTATTTTTAAAAAATATTTTTACTATTTTTATATTTTTTTATTTTTAAAATAATAATTTTTTAAAAATATTTTTACCTCTTATCCCTTTTCTATTTTATTTTTAAAATAATTTTTTTTTAATTTTTAAAATATTATTCTATTATTATTTAAAAATAATATTTAAATTATTATATATAATAAAATAATAATCCATATGGTACAACTAAAATCATTTAAGATGCTGAAGTGGCAACACCATAATACTCCTCCATAAAGTATTATTTTATATATATAATAGATATTTTAAAATTTTTATTATTTAAAATATCTTAAAATATAAATAATTTTAATGTATTTTTATAATTATAAATATTATTTTCTAATATTCTTTAAAAGTAGATAATTCATGATTTTTTATTTATATTATAAGTAAAAAATAATAATATTTAATATTTAATATTTTAAATATTTATATTATATAATTTATATAAGTAATTCTTAAATTTATATATATATTTTAATATAAATTAGATTAGAACAAATCTAAATTTTTGGTTAAATTTATTTTCATGCAGATTTTTTTAGTAATTATATCATAGATCATAACTTGATTATGATATTGTGCATTCAATATTGATAGTAAATTTCATATGAAGATTAATTTTTATTTAATTATTAAATTATTTTAACTCATATAATAAAAATTATATTAATTTTAAAATTTATTAAAAATATAAAATATTTTTTTATAAATTTTAAATATATATTTAGTGATTAAATATTATCATCATAAAAAATCTAAATTAGTTTGCAATGATACTAATTTATCATAAAAATAATTTATAAATAAATAATAATAAAAAATATTAGTTGTATAATGATATATAGAGGTTAAAATTTATTTTATTAATAAATAATTAATATTTAATAATAAAATTAAAAATATTATCAATTAGATACTATTTAATCATAAAATATTATTCTTACATGATACCATCATAATATTATAAATTTAATAATATATAAATAATAATCATAATATTATAGATTTTTTATGATTATTTTTAAAATTATGATAATAAAATATAATCTTTTATAATACTTATGGGATATCATCCCTATGTTATAACTTTTAGTAATATTTTTTAACAAAATATTATAATATTATATATTTTTTATAATATTTTTTAAAATTATTATTAAAAAATATTTATAGTAATATTTTTTAAAATATAATTAACATTTTTTTGCTATAAATTATTTTTATTATAGCTGTTATATTATCCGTCTCGAAAATAAACAGCTATGGCTTATCATAGGAATCAAGATTATATATGACACATGGACCGGATAAGCAATAACCATCCACCTCCAGATGGATAATACGATGACCATCTTAGATGATGCAATACTCTGAGGGTGCAAAAGATATATACACCATAGAAGATTCTAGATCCCTGGTTGTTCTGATGGATGGAAAGCAGCAAATGAAAGGGGTGGACCCTTTCTAGCACGATACCTACCATCAATCGTCTTCTTATCTCCAACCCGATCCACTGGGCCCCAACCCAATATCCCAAGCGATCCGCTCTGCGGACGGCACATCAACGCATCAAAATTTTCCAGTAGAAAACCACCCCTGCTTCACCTACGTGAAAAGTTCCACTTGGATGAGGTAACGAGAACATCGATCTATGGCTTGAAATTTTAAAAATATTTCTTCCTCACAACCATCCGATACTATTTTTCGTTAAGTTTGTGGGCTTCTAACACTAGCTCTTCTTTACTACTTCTACGTGCGTCTAACGATACATTGAACAAAACCGGTGTACCATGCATCAGAGCGGAATTATGATGACGAAAGATACATCCGTACGATCCGGTGATAAAAAATTTGAGAATACGGAGATGATGGGTGGGGCCCAGTCTCGTGGGATGGCCACACGGCGGCGGAGGAGGAGAAGGGCACGGCGGTGGCGGCGTAGGCGTCCGCCGATTCGCCTCGAGATTCGGAGAGGCCATGCACGGAGGACGAGGGGATAGGGTTGTGGGGGAAGGACGGAGGGGGAGTGGTGCAGGTACCAACTTCCACCACCACCGCTTTACTTTTCGTTTTCTTTCCTCTCACCACCTCGAAGGAAGTGAAGGTGGACTCCAAAGCTCATCGTGGATTCTGCCCCTCCGTTTCGGGTGGACCGCCCACTACCGCTAACTCCACCGCCACCCATGAACACGCTTGATGGTTTGGCCGTGCATGGTATATTACCCAATACCATGGAAAATTTGCATGAGCAGCAGCGCTAGCTGATGATGAGTGGATGATTACGTATAAATATTATATTTATTATATTATAATTATTTATTTAATATTATTATAAATAATAATAAAATAAAATATGAAATAGATTAATTCGTCCATCCTATAAATTAAAAAAATATTTTTATACCCATCCTATATCTATTTTGAATCAAATTGAATTACAAAAATGAATTCAAATCGGTCTCCTTCATTTTTAGTCTCCCCTACTGTCCTACCAATATCATACTCTCACCAAGATTAAGCTCTCAAAACCAAACCAATTCACACCATCACAACTTGCACAAAATCTCATATGCTCGAGAAAAAATGCCAATCAAAATCTAAAAATCCCTCCGATCGATCTTCCTTAAATACTTTTCTTCCCCAACCTACTAATCGAGAACAACTTACACCGCCACAACTCACACAAAATTTCATATGCTCAAGAGAAAACCTCAATGGGGACCTAAAAACCCCTTCGATCTATTCTGAGCGCTCTCTTTTTTCATATATGTCTGAAAAATAGAATAAAATGAAAAGAAAAAAAAGCAAAAAGGAGAGAAAAAAAAATCAATCTACGTGGAAAAAGATATTATTATGTTTGATTGCATTTTTTAATTTTTAATTTTATAAAATATTTTTTTATTTTTGTTATTGAGTAAAAGTAAAAAAAGTAAATAATATGTTTGGTAACTACGTTGCTGTCAGTGCAGAATCTGATCAACGCCGAATCGAGCTAGGGCTGAGGGAGATGAGGTCATCGTCGGTGACCTACAAAATAAAATTCCATTCGAAGTCGGTGGTAGTGGCTTTGGCAGGATCCTCCGACAATCAAATCAGCTTTTCTGGCCAATAAAAATGGAGTATTCAAAAGAGACTTCGACAGAATTTTTAGAAGGGGAGAGGAGAGCTTAGAGAAATTATATCTGGAGGGTCTCTTTTTATAGACGGAGCTTGCAGCGGATTGATGGTGATAGCCACATCGTCCGATAGCGGACTGCATGGGGTTTGCTAAGGAGAAAGAGGTATCGCCAGACTGATAGTGGCGGTCATATCGTCCGATCGTGGACCGCATGGGGTTCGCTACGGAAAGAGAGATATTGTCAAACTGGTAGTGGTGGCCATGTCGTTCGATCGTGAGCCGCATGAGGTTTGCTACGGAGAGAGAGGTATCGTCAGACTGGTGGTGGCGGTCATATCGTCAAGTCATGGACTGCATGGAATTTATTATGAAGAGAGCGGCATTGCTAGATCGATAATGGCAGCTATGCTGTCTGATGGAAGTATGCGTTTGGGGTCCGACTGAGCTGGAGGAGTTTGGCTCCTGGAGGAATCCGGCTATAGGAGCAATCCGAAAGAAGGTCAGCTCCTGGAAGAGCCCGGTTGTAGGAGCGATTCGAAAGAAGTTCGGCTCCTAGAGTAGTCCGACTGAGCTGGAGCGACCCAAAAAGAGTCTGGCTCCTAGAGAAATCCGACTGCAGGAGAAGCTCGGGAGGAGTTCAGCTCTCGTAGGCGTCCAACTGGAGAAGAAGCTCGAAAGAAGTTCGGCTTCCATAGCGTCCGATTGGAGGAGAAGCTCGGGAGGAGTTCGGCTCCCGTGGGCGTTCGACTAAAGGAGAAGCTCGGAAGGAGTTTGACTCCCATAGGCATCCGACTGAAGGAGTACGGAGAAAGTTTGCTTCCGTAAGAGTTCGATTGGAGCTCGACTGTCGAGAAGTTTGGTCGGCTGAAGGGATTCGGCTAAGACTCGACCGTAGGAAAGTTCGATCAATTGAAGGAGTTTGGCTAAGGTTTGGCCGCTGAAGCTTTTCCACAACCATCGGTTGCATGGGCTAAGCATCAGACTGGACTTCGGTAGGAGCGAGGTTTATCCCCAACAATAGTCCCCCCACTTTCGAGTTTGAAATTCGAAGGAAGGGAGTACAGAAAAGGCGACTGTCAAAGTCCTCTTCAGGGCTCTACGCTAGTTTAGGTTGAAGCTTGGAGGAGATCTTATCTCCAGCAGCCAAGGTTGGCTCGGTCGCTCAGGAGAGAACTTATCTCTGATCGAGGTTGAAGCTCGAAGGAGATCTTATCTTCTGCAGCCGAGGTTAGCTCAGTCGCTTGAGAGAGATCTTATCTCTAGCCGAGGTTGAAGCTCGGGAGGAGATCTTATCTCCTACAGCCAAAGATTGGCTCAATCACTCGGAAGAGATCTCATCTCTAGCTGAGGTTGACTCGATCGCTCGGGGAGATCTTATCTCTAGCAAGGTTGAAGCTCAGAGAAGATCTTATCTCATGCAGTCGAGGTTGGCTCGGTCGCTCAGGAGAGATCTTATCTCTAGTCGAGGTTGACTTGGACGCTCGGAGGATCTTATCTCTGACACTGAGGTTGAAGATAAAGCTCGGGGGAGATCTTATCTCAAGCAGAGGTTAAGTCGGTCACTCAGAAGAGATCTTATCTCTAGCCGAGGTTGAAGCTCGGAGAAGATCTTATCTCCTGCAGCCGAGGTTGACTCGGTCGTTCGAGAGAGATCTTATCTCTGATCGAGATTGAAGCTCGAGGGAGATCTTATCTCCTGCAGCCGAGGTCGAAGGTTGAGCTACTCGGGCGAGATCTTATCTCTAACCGAGGTTGACTCGATCGCTCGGAGAGATCTTATCTCTAGCCGAGGTTGAAGCTCGAGGAGAGATCTTATCTCCTACAGTCGAGGTTGGCTCGATCGCTCGGGAGAAATCTTATCTCTAGCCGAGGTTGACTCGGGCGCTCAGGAGAGATCTTATCTCTGGCCGAGGTTGAAGCTCGAGGAAGATCTTATCTTCTACAGCTAAGGTTGAAGGTTGAAGCTCCTCGGGGGAGATCTTATCTCCAGCAGCCAAGGTTAAAGGTGGAGTTCCTCGAGAGAGATCTTATCTCCAGCAGTCGAGGTTAAGGGTTAAGCTCCTCAGGGGAGATCTTATCTCCAGCGATCGAGGTTAAAGGTTGAGCTCCTCGGAGGAGATCTTATCTCCAATAGTCGAGGTTAAAGGTTGAGCTCTTCGGGAGGATCTTATCTCCAGCAACTGAGGTTAAAGGTTGAGCTCGAAGGAGATCTTATCTCCAGCAAGTCGAGGTTGAAGGTTGGGCTCAGGAGAGATCTTTTCTCCAACTGAGGTTGACTCGATCGCTCGGAGAGAGATCTTATCTCTAGCTAAGGTTGAAGCTCGGAGAAGATCTTATCTCCTATAGCCAAAGTTGGCTCGATCACTCGAGAGAGATCTTATCTCTAGCCGAGGTTGACTCGAATACTCGAGAGAGATCTTATCTCTGATCGAGGTTGAAGCTCGAGGAGATCTTATCTCCTACAGCCGAGGTCGAAGGTTGAGCTCCTCGGAGGAGATCTTATCTCCAGCAGTCGAGGTTAAGGGTTGAGCTCCTCAGGAGAAATCTTATCTCCAGCAGTCGAGGTTAAAGGTTGAGCTCCTCGGAAGAGATCTTATCTCCAACAACCGAGGTTAAAGGTGGAGCTCCTTGGGGGGAGATCTTATGTCCAGCAGCCGAGGTTAAAAGTGGAGCTCCTTGGGGGAGATCTTATCTCCAGCAGCCGAGGTTAAAGGTTGAGCTCCTTGGGGGTTCTTATCTCCAGCAGCTGAGGTTAAAGGTTGAGCTCGAGGGAGATCTTATCTCCAGTAATCGAAGTTGAAGGTTGGCTTTGGGGAGATCTTTTCTCCAGCCGAGATTGACTCAGTCGCTCGAGGGAGATCTTATCTCCAGCCAATGTTGAAGCTCGAAAGAGATCTTATCTTCTGCAGCCGAGGTTGGCTCGATCGCTCGGAGGAGATCTTATCTCTAGCGGAGGTTGACTCGGGTGCTCGAAAAAGATCTTATCTCTAGCCGAGGTTGAAGCTCGGAAAAAAATCTTATCTCCTGCAGTCGAGGTCAAAGGTTGAGCTCCTCGGAGGAGATCTTATCTCCAGCAGCCGAGGTTAAGGGTTAAGCTCCTCGAAGGAGATCTTATCTCCAGCAGCCATGGTTAAAGATGGAGCTCCTCGATGGAAGATCTTATCTCCAGCAGTCGAGGTTAAGGGTTGAGCTTCCTGGGGAGATCTTATCTCCAGTAGTCGAGGTTAAAGGTTGAGCTCCTCGGAAGAGATCTTATCTCCAGCAGTCGAGATTAAAGGAGATCTTATCTTCTGTTGTCGTAGAAGCTCGGGAGAGATCTCATCTCCAGCGGTCGAGGTCGAAGGTAGAGCTCGAAGGAGATCTTATCTCCAACGATCGAGGTTGAAGGAGATCTTATCTTCTGTTGATATAGAAGCTCGAAAGAGATCTTATCTCCAGCAGTCGAGGTTGAAGGAGATCTTATCTCTTATTGACGTAGAAGCTCGGACGCTCAGGAGAGATCTCATCTCTTGTTGACGTAGACTTTGAAGCTCGTTCTTCGACTTTGCTCACGTTAGGATGAGGTTCTCCTTCTGTTCCTAATGGACTACAGAGGCACATAAGGGCCATTGTCAGAGGCCTCTCCCTCCATCTCATCTAAAATGAATGAGGTCCTTCGACTTTGCTCGCGTTAGGATGAGATTTTTTTCCTGTTCCTAATGGGCTGTGGGGGCACATAAGGGCCATTGTCAGGGCCTCTCCCCCCATCTCATCTAAAATAAACGAGGCCTTCGACTTTGCTCGCATTAGGATGAGGTTCTCCTCCTATTCCTAACGGACTATGGGGGGCACATAAGGGCCATTGTCAGGGCCTCTCCCTCCATCTCGTCTAAAATGAACAAGGCCTTCGACCTTACTTGCGTTAGGACGAGGTTCTCCTCCTATTCCTAACGGGCTATGGGGGCACATAAGGGCCATTGTCAGGGCCTCTCCTTCCATCTCGTCTAAAATAAAAGAGGTCTTCGACTTTGCTCGCGTTAGGACGAGGTTCTTCTCCTATTTCTAACAGACTATGGGGGCACATAAAGATCGTCGTTAGGGCCTCTCCCCCCATCTCGTCTAAAATGAACGAGGCCTTCGACTCTTGCTCGCGTTAGGACGAGGTTCTCCTCCTGTTCCTAACGGACTATGGAGGCACATAAGGGCTATTGTCAAGGTCTCTCCCCCCATCTCATCTAAAATGAACGAGATCTTTGACTTTGCTCGCGTTAGGATGAGGTTCTCCTTCTATTCCTAATGGACTGTGGGGGCACATAAGGATCGTTGTCAGGGCCTCTCCCTCCATCTCGTCTAAAATGAACGAGACCTTCGACAGCCGAGGTTAAAGAAGATCTTATCTCCTATTATTGTAGAAGCTCGGGAGAGATCTTATCTCTAGCAGTCGTGGTTGATGGAGATCTTATCTCCTATTGGCGAAGACTTTAAAGCTCGAACTTCGACTTTGCTCATGTTAGGATGAGGTTCTCCTCCTATTCCTAATACAATCACTTTCAGTCATTTCTTTTCTATCATCACATAATTCTTGCACCAGGAAACAATAATGCTGAAATGAAGGAGTTTTATTGAAGGAAGATTACTGGTAATACATCCTCAGATTTTTTGAGTTTCAAGGTTGTGGAAGCATTATTTCTCCGAGCTCCTTCAGACGATAAGTTCTGGGCTGGACGTCCTCCACCACTTCATATGGGCCTTCCCAATTTGGGGTGAGCTTCCCCTGGCTCTGAGGTTAAGAGACGGTGACTCGTCGAAGCACTAAGTCCCCCACTCTAAATGTCTTACTTCTAACTCTAGAGTTGTAGTACCTAGCCACCTTCCGTCTATAGGCTGCCATCTGGATGTGGGCTTCCTTCCTTTTTCTTCCAGCAAGTCGAGATTAACTCCGAGGTCCTGTGGGTTGTGCTTCTCGTTGAAGGCAACGATCCATGTTGACAGGAGCTTAAGTTCAATTGGGATGATTGCCTCTGTGCTAAAGGCCAAGGCGAATGATGCTCCCCAGTTGGCAATCTTTGTGTAGTTCGGTACGTCCAGAGGATGTGGTAGAGTTCGTCCATCTAGATCTTTTTTGTTCTATCGAGTCTTGTCTTGATGCCTTGTAGTAGAGTCCTATTGGTTACTTCAGCTTTTCCATTGGCTTGTGGGTGAGCTATCGATGTGAAGTGATGGGTGATGTTTAGGTTTTCACAGAACTCGACGAACCTCGCCCCAGCGAACTATCATCCATTATCAGTTATGAGAGTTTGAGGTAGACCAAACCGATAGACTATCGACTTTCAAACAAAGTCCTATATCTTGGCCTCGGTAATCTTCGCTAGTGGTTCAGCTTCGACCCACTTGGTGAAATAGTCGATCACAATCAGAGGAACTTCTGCTGTCCGGACACCATCGGAAAAGAACCAAGTATATCTATTCCCCATTGCGCAAATGGCCAAGGTGCACTTAGTAGAGTAAGCTCGGAGGTCGACTGTCTTTGTACGTTTGCATTCTTCTGACAGCAGTCACATTTCTTAATATACTCTACGAAATCATGAAATAAGGTCGGCCAATAGTACCCTTACCGAAGTAGTTTCTATGATAGGGATCTGGCTCCTACTTGACTTCCACAAAGTTTCTCATGCACTTTCTACAATGTAAGGTCGACCTCTGAAGGTCGGAGACATCTTAGCAGAGGCAGCGAGTACGACCTCTTATACAACCTGCCCTCGTACAAAACGTACCGGAAGACTTGATTTCTGAGTTTTCGAGCTTCTTTCGGATCATGAGGAAGGAATCCCTTCTTAAGGTAGGCAACCAATGGGTCAATCCATCTCGGCTTAAACTCCGTCTGCAGAATGACCTGGGATTCCTCTGGGCTTGGGTACTTCAAAGTCTCCAAAAATACTTCTTTGGGTAGTTCGGTTGGGGCTGAAGTGGCCAACTTGGAGAGAATATCAGCTCTTACACTTTCTACCCTAGAAATCTGTCGAATGTCAAAACTATCGAAGGTCAGAGTCAAATCTTTCACTTTCCCAAGGTATTTCATCATGCTTTCCTCCCGCACTTCGTAGCTGCCATTAACTTGGCTGACCACCAACTGAAAATTACTGTAGACTTGAAGCCGATCTATTTTTAATTCTCTTGCTATTTTTAATCCAACGATCAGCGCTTCATATTCGGCCCCATTGTTAGTCATAGAAAATTCGAAGCATAATGCTTACTCGACGATGACTCCCTCGGGACTGACCAAGATCAACCCCACACCAGCTCCAACGGAGTTGGATGAACCATCCACGTGTGGTGCCCAAAAGCCTTCGAGAAGGTCGGCACTTTCCTCGAGGAGGTGCGACCACGACGGCAAGGTGTCGGTCTCGTCCTGTTCAAGTTCGGCTTCAACTAGAATGGTACATTCTAACACAAAATCTGTCAATATCTGAGCCTTGATCGATGGTCGGGATCGATAGTTGATGTCAAACTTCATGACCTTGATTGCCCATTTTGCGATTCTTCTGGAAGTGTCCGTTCGATGAAGGACTGCTTTTATTGGTTGGTCTGTGAGGACTGTTATGGTGTGCCCATGAAAATAAAGTTGGAGTCTCCTAGCAGCGATTAGAAGAGAGTAAGTCAACTTTCTATCCTAGAGTACCTGGTCTCCACATCCCTCAGGACTCGACTTACGTAGTAGATCGATCGCTGCATCTTTACTTCTTCCTTGATCAGGACTGCCGCTAGGGTTGTCGAAGAGACTGTTAGGTATAAAAATAATTTCTCTTTGGATTCGGGCTTCGCCAGTAGTGGAGGTGAGTTGAGGTAATTTTTAAGCTCCTTGAACGTCCGTTGGCACTCCGTCGTTCAGTAGAAGTTCTTTGGTTGCCTGAAAACTCGAAAGAAGGGCATACATCATTCAGCCGACCTTGAAATAAAGCGATTTAGGAATGTCACTTTTTCAGTTAGGCGCTAAACTTCTTGGATCATTTTTGGAGCAGTCATCTCCTAAATGGTTCAGATTTTCTCGAGATTTGCTTCAATCCCGCGTCTCGACATCATGAACCATAGAAACTTTCCAGAGGTCGCACCAAAGGCGCACTTAGTTGGGTTTAGTTTCATCTTGTGCTTTCTGAGTGCACCGAAGGTCTCTTCAAGGTCAGTGAGGTGGTCTATAGAAGCTCGACTTTTGACGAGCATATCATCCATGTACACCTCTATGTTGCGGTCGATTTACTTCTTGAAGATCTTATTGATCAGATGCTGGTATATTGCCCCTGTGTTTTTGAGTCCAAAGGGCATGACCCTGTAACAATAAAGACCATAGTTAGTAATGAAAGCGGTTTTCTCCTCGTTCTCAAGCGCCATCCATATCTGGTTATAATCGAAAAAGGCATCCATGAAGGTGAGGAGCTCGTGGCCCGAGGTTGCATCCACTAGTTGATCAATCCTAGGTAGAGGGTAGCTATCTTTTGGACAGACCTTGTTTAGCTTTTTGAAGTCAATGCACATCCTCCACTTATTATTCATCTTTTTGATGAGGACCATGTTTAAGATCCAGGTCGGATAATTAATCTTCCGGATGAATCCGACTTTGAGGAGCTTGTCTACCTCTTCGGTGATTACTTTCTACCACTCTGGGGCATGGTGGCGCATCTTTTCTTTTATTGGTCGATGCTTCGAATCAACGGCTAGCCGATGTTCCATGATCTTGGCATTGATTTCCAGCATATCCACTAGGATCCAAGCGAAGACGTCCGCATTTTTCTTGAGGAAGGCAACGAGTTGCTCCCGAACCTCATCTCCCAAGTTGGAGCCAATCTGCACTACGCGCTCCGCATTTTCGTTGTTTAAGGATATAGAGATGAGGTCCTCCATAGGCTCGCCCCGCTCCTCAGTGAGGTCATCACGGACTTTCAGCCCATCAATAGGATAAGGGTCGGACCGTTCTTCCTTATATAGGGCGATTGAGTAGCAGTATCTCGCCAGAGCCTAATCTCTCCTCACCTCTTCGATTCCATGACTTATCGAAAACTTCATCTTCAAATAATTGGTTGATACCACCGTTCGAAGTGCATTTAGACCAGATCGATCGAGGATAGCATTATAGACGGATGGAATCCTTATGACTAGAAAATTGATTTGCGCTTTAGCCAATTTTGGGCGTTGCCCTACAGTTACAGTCAAAGTTATTATGCCCTCAACTGGTATGACATTGCCAGTGAATCCTATTAGTGGAGAGTTCATAGGCCCCAAGCGGTCATCGGATAAGGACATTTTTGAGAAAGCATCGTAAAATAATACGTCGACCGAGCTTCCATTATCCACTAAAATATGGCGTACATCATAGTCGGCAATGTTCAAAGAAATTACAATCGCATCATTGTATGGAAATTGGATCCCCTGGGCATCTACCTCGGTAAAGGTCATGGGTTCCTCAGTCCTCCATCTCTTTACCGATCCCTCGAATCCGTTGGCCTCTCTTTGCTGAAGTCCCCTCGAGATAGTATTGATGACGTCGAGAGGCGACCGATCTTTTTGTTGGTCCTCCTCTCTTGGTGGTTCAGGCTGTGGTACCATCCTCGGTCGATCTTTCCATCCTTCGAACCATCTTCACAGAAATCGACCAAGTCTGCCTCGCCTAACGAGCTCCTCGATCTCATCCTGAAGTTGGATGCACTCCTCTGTATCATGACCGTGGTCACGATGATAAAGACAGAACTTATTAGGATTGCGCTTGCTGGGGTGAGAATGCATCCTCTCTGACCTTGGCAATTATTTTTTGATTTTCATCAGCACTTAAATTTTTGGAGCATTAAGAGGGGCGTAATTACGAAATCTTCGTTGGGGAGAACCTCGGCACACCCTTCTGTCGGGGCTTCCCTACCTTCGAGCCCGGGGGTAGTTTAGATTTGCTTACACTCAAAGGGAGTCCGGATACGCGGTCGAACTTCACTCGGCTTTCCTACCTTGATGGGCCTGCCCGACCCATCGATTCATCATTCGCCAAGGGCTTCATCGTCCTTGGCCTTGAAGGCCTCTTCAGCCCAAGCTAGCATGTCGGCAAAATCTCTGGGGTACTTCCTTTTCAGGGAGAATAGCAAATCATTTTTCTAGAGGTCGCCCTTAAGAGCGGCCATGGCAACTGATTGGTCTAGGTTCTGAATCTCTAATGCGGCAGCATTAAACAAGATGACATAAGTTCGGATGGATTCTTCCTTCTTCTGCTTGATGGTCATTAAGGAATTTAAATCTCACCGCAGACGTTGGCTGCTGATGAAGTGGGCTGCGAACTGATGGCTCATTTGATCAAACGATAAGATGGTATTTGGCTTTAGCATCGAATACCAGTTCCTGATGGCTTCCTTAAGGGTGGACAGAAAAGGTCGACACAAAATAGCATCTGACGTGCCGTGGAGCAACATCATTATCTGAAAGGCCTCCAGGTGGTCAATCGGATCGGTGGTCCCATCGTAACTTTTAAACTGTTTGAGCTTGATGTTCGATGGGATCGATTTCTACATGATTTCCTACGAAAAAGAAGGATCAGTGCAAATATCATTACCGTGTGAGGAGGGAGTGTGACGAAGCTCTTTGATTTATCGACTCATTTCTAAAAGCCTTTGATCCAAGAGATCTCTACGGTCGTTAATCTTCAGGGTTTTCTGGTGGAATGGGTGCGAAGCTTCCCCCTGGGTCGAGTCGTGGTCTGAGCAGGGGCCCTCCATCCTCTACTTCTTCTTTTTAGGGATCAGAGGTTGGGTAGTCCAAGTCGATCGTTCTCGGACTGGACCAGAGGACTCCGAAGAATCTTGTGTCGATCGAATTGGTGTCGAGGCCTATCAATGCATGGCCTGCATTGCCTCCGTGAGGCCACGAATTTGCTGGACCAGTAGATTGAGCTGCTCCGCATCTACTGTAGCTACAGATAGAACTTGAATTATCGGGGTTGAAGCGGGAGCAGATGGATCTGGATGGAATCGGACCGCGGAGGCCATCGATCGTCGGGTCGAAGCTCTCTTAGGATACATTTTCTCTCGGGAGAACTTTAGAGAGGAAGAACAGAGATCTCTAAAGAGCGAGGAGAGAGATCATTGCAAAGTACTCCTTTAAGAATAAGAGAACCTCAAGAACACCTCAAAAATAGAGGCGTGCCCTTCCTCTAGCACCAATTCTGTTGGTGCAGAATCTGATCGACGCCGAATCGAGCTGGGGCTAAGGGAGATGAGGTCGCCGTCGGTGACCTACAAAATAAAGTTCCGTCCTAAGTCGATGGTGGTGGCTCTGGTAGGATCCTCCAATGATCAAGTCAGCTCTTCTGGCCAATAGAAATGGAGTACTCAGGAGAGAGTTCGATAGACTTTTTAGAGGGAGAGAGGAGAGCTTAGAGAAATCGTATTTGGAGGGTTCCTTTTTATAGACGGAGCCTGTAGCGGATTGATGGTGACAGCCACATAGTCCGATAGCAGGCCGCGTGGAGTTTGCTACGGAGAGAGATATCATCAGACTGATAGCGATGATCATGTCGTCCGATCGTGGGCCGCATGAAATTCACTATGGAGAGAGAGATATCGTCAGACTGGTAGTAGCAACTATGTTGTTCGATCGTGGGTCGTATGGGGTTCGCTATGGAGAAAGAGGTATCGTCAGACTGATGGTGGCGACCATGTCGTCAGGTCGTGGACCATATGGAGTTTGTTATGGAGAGAGCGGCATTGCCAGATCGATAATGGCAGCCATGCCGTCTGGTGGAAGCATGCGTTCGGAGTCCGACTGAGTTGGAGGAGTTCAGAAGGAGTTCGGATCCTGGAGAAATCCGACTGTAGGAGCAATCCGGAAGAAGGTCGGCTCCTGAAAGAGCTCGACTGCAGGAGCGATCCGAAAGAAGTTCGGCTCCTAGAGAAGTCCGACTGAGCTGGAGCAACCTAAAAGGAGTCCGACTCCTAGAGGAATCCGACTGCTGGAGAAGCTTGGAAGGAGTTTGGCTCCCGTAGGCGTCTAATTGGAGGAGAAGCTCGAAAAGAGTTTGGCACCCGTGGGCATCCAACTGGAGGAGAAGCTCGGAAGGAGTTCGGCTTCCGTAGGCATCCGACTGAAGGAGTGTGGAGGAAGTTCGGCTTCCATAGGAGTCTGACTGGAGCTTGACCGCTGAGAAGTTCGATCGACTAAAGAAATTTGACTAAAACTTGATCGCTGGGGAGTTCGATCGGTTGAAGGAGTTTGGCTAAGATTTGACCACTGAAACTCTTCCACAACCATCGATTGCATTAGGCTAAGCATCATGCTGGACTTCGACAAGAGCGGAATTTATCTCCAACAGTTGCTATAAAGTAAAACACATTAAAATCCAATCTTTTTAACTTAGCAAGCGAACTCACATCTCAAAACCCGATTCGAATCAAAGAACAATAAGAAAACAAATCAATCATAAATCAAAATATAATAATAGAAAAATCCTAAAATAAATCCAACTTCGAACGACCAAAAATCTTGAAGAGATAGAAAAAATCATGTAATCTTCAAAGAAAACATAGAATTCAAAAAATACCTCCTATTCCTTAGAGCTTGATGACAATGAACAAGCCAACAAGAAATTTGATTCTCCACTTATTGAGAAGAGAGTGTAGCATTGTTCAGGCTCATCGGCCAAGCAGACGGAGGGTGAGAATACGAAAAAGAAAGGAGTGAGGAGGAGTTGGAAAGGTGAAGAGCTCGATAAGGAAGAAGAATTCAGAAAGGAAGGAAGAAGAAAATGGAAGGTAAAAAGCTTAACGAAGGAGAATGATTCGAGCTTTTTTACTTTTTAGTATAGCTTTTTAGATATAGAAAAGCAAGTTTTAGAAAGCAAAAAAAAAGCAAAAAATAAATTTTGGAAAGTAAAAATTTTTTGCTTTGCATATAAAATAATTATTTTGATTTTCTTGATCTTTATCTTTTGCTTTTCATGGTGTTACCAAACATTATTTTTAAATTTTTATTTTTTAAAATTAAAAAAATTAAATATATATATATATATATTTTTTAATGGCTAACTAAATGTATTCTTATTTTTTTTCATTTTTTTTATTTTAGTTGATTTTTTCTATGATTTTTTTAGTGTTTTCCTTTTTTTTTTTTATTCTTTATAGGAGTCTTAGTTGGGTTGGAGGCTTAGAGCAGCTAAATATGGAAGCTTAGACGACGGCTATAATTTTATATTATTAGAATCCTAATTATCGGACTGCCACCACAAGAGATGGAGGGATAGGATCTATTGGCCGTCACTAGGGATGGGAGGAGGGAATAGAGACTCATTGACTGCCTGGCCACCGCAAGTTTTAGGGTGGCTAGGTGGGGATGGGAGGGGGGGGGGGTGGAGGCATGAGTGGATTTGGATTTGAGAATTGAATAAAAAAAAGAGAGATAAGATAATTTTAAATTTATTTTAAAAATATATATTATTAAGATGGATTTGAGGTAAGATATATTATTATTAATATCTAATCTAAATTTATTTTAAATATTTTTCTTGAAATTCATATCATCCTACCTTTTAATTAGATCACATATCTATTGAATCAAAAAAAATTATCAATAGATGGTATACTCATATTGTAGCATGTGTATTAAATAAATATATTTGGTGAACTAGGAAAGAGTGATACAATAAAAATTATATCCTCAACTGGTCTATGCTCGTAAAGTTAACCAAAACTCATCACCTAGCTCTGACAAGATTTACGGATGAGTTTTGTGTTACCTTGTCAATCATCATATAGTTTCAAATTACTCGATAACAAGCTCCCATCCTCGTCTATATAATATTATGTTCCAGGAGAACCTTCAAATAAATTTTTTTTCAATTTTTTATATTATTTTTTTTATTTTTTATATATTTTTTTATTTTTTGAGAGTCGCATCTAACATCCCCATTAGATACACTGCGGTAAGTGGATTTCTTTATTTTTACTATTTCTAATCAAAGCTAGCATCAAAGTGTCACCTAAAGCCACTCCTTCGATGTCCGATACCAACTGGTGGATGCGCGACATCAGCATCACTGTCAATCAAGCACATTTTTAATTAACCATTAAGGTGCTGTAGTGGAGGTGTTCGGCAATCCAATCTAATCTTTCTGATTTAGACGGTAGATGAGCCGAGATCTCCAGCAACCCTCATCATCTCAATGCCTAAATTGCATCAATACACTGTACTGCTTGCATTATATGATCATGTAAACCGCTAATTATAATCGCTCGTTTTTGTGAACCTTATTTATTATCAATGTATAATAAAAATAGATGGTTAGGATCCTCAGTATATATATGGTGCGCCACACATGGGGTATAATTTCTCCACGCCATGGTGCCTTGACTACTAATGTGGGCTAGGGGTTGTTTTCAAACCAGTTAGGGGCTCCAAATGCAACTTTTCTTATGGAAACAAAGTGATTGGAGTTTTTGGTAAAGCTAAAAAGGAGTTGGAGTTTCGTGTGAAGGAAGTTTGGTGATGGAGGGGCACGTGACCCACCTATCACGTCTCGAAATTATCAAACACCTCCATTGAAATTATGGACGAAAAGGGAATCTGCACAGCATTCAACCAGCATGATAACTAACAAAGGGTGGAAGGAAAAGTGGCATTGGAACAAGACTAAACAAATGAAAAAGGTGTCCTTCACCGTTTTGATTTCGGATCGCATTGTGGAGGGCATACGGTAGAGTTACAGCATGGTAGGAGGACATCCACAAGTTTCACATGGAATGCCCATAGCGGAGGGAAAGTTTTGGTACCTACCTTGGGTCCCATCCCATAGTACGACTATTTGTAATATACATAGAATGAACGGCACCAAATTTTTTTTTTTGACCAAAACAGTGATTAAAATTCATTTCCATTTCATAAGACGATGAGATGGTGATGGTCAGTATCACTTCTGCCACAATACATGGCCATTACCGAATAATTGAATTGATTGTTAATTATTATATTATTTATGCTAGTTGCTAAGCCATATAATCACTAGAAATCCAACTTTGCTCTCAATCATAAATAATGCTCTCGAAGAATTTAATATTTTTAATTTGATACGATTTCTACATAATTTTATCTTTTATATTTTTTATAAAAATAATAATAACCTTGCATAAATGGAGTTATGCCTGGTAATTTATTTAAGAAATTAGGATAGTTTATCTAAATCAAATATGAGTATATCAAAAAAAAATAAAAAATAAAAAATAAAATATTTCTAAACTTTCTTGGTATAATTAAATTATTGATTCATAGTATGCCTATGAAATAGTGGACTATAAAGGAGGTAACCTAATCTACCGTACTGCTCATCTTATGATGGATATTATTGGGGATAAATCCCGCTTCCGTCGAAGTCCAGTCTGGTACCTAGCCTAATGTAATTGGTAATCATAGAAAAGTTTCGATTGAAAATTCTTCAGCAGCCGAACTCCTCCCATACTTCTCCTTCAGTCAATTTCTTTCAGAAACTGAACTTCTTTCGGACCTCTTCTTCAGTCGAATTTCTTCCAGACTTCTCCTTCAGTCAGATTTCTATAGAAGTCGAACTCCTTTCGGACCTCTCCCTTAGTCGAATTTCTCTAGGAGCCGAACTTCTTCCGAACCTCTCTTTTAGTCGGATTCTTTCAAAAGTCAAACTCCTTTCGGACCTCTCCTTCAGTCGGATTCCTATAGGAGCCGAACTCCTTTCGGACTTCTTCTTTAGTCGAATTTCTCTGAAAGCCGAACTACTTTTGAACTTCTCCATCAGTCAAACTTCATCCAGATTTCTCCAACGGATTACTTTCAGATTTCAAGCAGTATTCCTTTCGGATGCTATTCTTTAGTCGTATTCCCTTTAAGAGTCCGAACTCCTCAAAAATTGATATATGTCAAAGTTCTTCACCAATCAACGTCTGCTTCCTCTGAACTTCGACTATTAAATCTCAACGAATAAGCGACCTCACTATCGAATAATTATGACTGTCATTTATCAGTCTGCTACAGACGATCCCACTATCAGACGTTACGACTGTCATTTATTAGTCTTCTACGGGCAACCCCACTATTGAACGATTATGACTGTCATTATCAGTCTATTACGAACGACACCTCTCTCCATAATAAATTTCACGTGGCTCCAAGTAGCCCATGATCGGATGGTTACGATTGTCACTATTAATCTGCTCTGGACTTCGTCTATAAAAGAGATCCTCCAGATATATTTTTTCTAAGCTCTCTTCTCCTTCCTAGAATTTTGCTGAATTCTTGCCTGAGCACTCCATTCTTGTTGGTCAGAAGAGCTGACTTGATCATCGGAGGATCCTACCAGAGTCACCACTATCGACTCCGGACGAAACTTTATTTTGCATATCACCGATGGTGACCTCTTCTTCCCCAGCTCTAGCTCGATCCGACGTCAATCAAATTTTGCATCAATAGGATTGGTGCTAGAGGAAGGGCCACCTCTGTTCCTTAAGTTCTCTTGTTCTTAAAGGAGTGCTCAGCAGCGATCTCTTTTCTTCCTCTCTAGAGTTCTTCTCGAAAAAAATGCCTTCCAAGAAAGCTTTGATCCGACGATCAACGACCTCTACAGCCAAATCCCATCCAGATTTATCAGCTCCTGCTTCAGCTCCTATAACTCAAGCACCACCTACAGCCATGATGGATGCAGGACAGTTCAACCTACTGGTCCAGCAGGTTTGCGATCTCACAAAAGCGGTGTAGGCCATCAATTATCAAGCTCCAGTGCTAATTCGGTTGGAGCAGGCTTCTTCGGAGCCCCATGATCTGGTCGAGGGACGATCGACTTGGGCTAGCCGATCGATGACCTTTGAAAAGGAGAAGCAGAGGATGGAGAGCTCTTGCTCGGACCATGGCTCGACCCAGGGAGAGCTTTACCTCCGTCCCATCAGAAAACTCTGAAGATCAACAATCATAAAGATCTCCTGAATCAAAGACTTCAGAAAATGAGCCGACGAATCGAAGAGCTCCGTCATACTTTCTCCTCATACTGTAATAATATTTGCACTGATCCTCCTTTTTCTCAGAGGATTATGCAAGAACCCATCCCGTCGAGTTTCAAGCTTCCCCAATTTGAAAGTTACGATGGAATCTCTAATCCGATCGATCATCTGGAGGCCTTTCAAATCATGATGCTGCTCCATGGTGCACTAGACGCCATTTTATGCCGAGCTTTTCTATCTATCTTAAAGAAAGTAGCAAGAAACTGATACTCGATATTGAAATCGAGTACGATCTTCTCCTCTGACCAGATGAGCTATTAGTTTATGGCTCATTTCGTCAGCAGTCGATGTCCACACCGAGATTTGGATTTCTTGATGAATATCAAGCAGAAGAGGAGAATCTATCTAGACTTATATCATCCGATTTAATGCTGCTGTATTAGAGGTCTAAAATCTGAACCAGTCTGTTGCAATGGCCGCACTCAAGAGTAGCCTTCAAAAGAATGATTTATTGTTCTTTCTGAAGAAGAAGTATTCTAGGAACTTTGTCGATCTGCTAGCTTGGACTGAAGGATATGCTCGAACGAAAGAATTATTCAAATTGAAGGATGAGAAAGCTATAGGAGAGCGGTAGACGGACGAGTCTAATAAATCCATAGCTGATGGAGGGTCGAATAAAATTTAGCCACGCTCACGGACTCCCTCCAAGCGCAAGCAAGCCTAAACTCCTTCTTGAGCTCGTCGTCAAAAAAGCTCCGACAGAAGGGCACGAAGAAGTTCTTTTCTTAGAATGTTTTATAACTACGTCCTCCTCAATGCTCCAAAAATACAAATATTGATAGAGATCAAGGAGAAACTGCCGAGGCCTGAAAGGATGTGCACTCATCCTAGCAAGCACAATCCTAACAAATACTGTCTCTACCATCGTGACTACGGCCATGATACTGAAGAATGCATTCAACTTCAAGACGAGATCGAGGAGCTCATCAGAAGAGGCTGGTTGCATCGATTTCTCAGACGTCGGCCTAAAGTAAGAGAAAATCGATCGAGGACACTGCCGCAGTCAGAACCACCAAGAAGGAAGGAACAATAGGGAGATCGGCTGCCTCTCAGCATCATCAACACTATCTCTGGGAGACTTCGATAAGAAAAGGCCAGTAGATCTAGGAAATCAGTGAAAAGATGGAGAACTGAAGAATCCATAACCTTCACTAAGGCAGATGCATGGAGAGTATAATTTTCGTACAATGATGCGGTTATAATCTCTTTAAATATAGCGGATTATGATGTACGTTGCATCCTAGTTGATAATGGAAGTTCAGTTGACGTTTTATTTTATGATGCTTTCTCCAAAATATCAATATCTAATGTCAGCTTGGACTAATAAACTCCCTCTAGTAGGCTTCGCTGGTGCTGTAGTACCAATTGAAGGTGTAATAACTCTAGCTATGGCTGTTGGGCAATATCCAAAATAATTTAGAGCATAGGTAAATTTTTTGGTAGTAAAGGCTTTCTCCACTTATAATATAATTCTCGGTCGATCTGATTTAAATGTACTTCGGACGGTAGTGTCCACTTATTATTTGAAGATGAAGTTTTCGATAAGTTACGGGATCGAAGAGGTCAGGAGAGATCAAGCTCTAGCAAGACATTGCTACTCAATTCTCCTACAAAAGAAAGAATAGTCCGACCCTTGTCCTGTTGATAGGCTAGATGCCTAGGATGACCTCATGGAAGAAAGGAGAGAACCAATAGAAGATCTTGTGACCATCCTCCTGAATGATGGAAATGCGGAGCATACGGTGCAAATTGGCTCCAATATGGAAGATGAAGTTTGAAAGTAGCTCATCACTTTTTTATGGAGGAATGCCGACATCTTCATCTGAATTTCAGCGGATATGCTAGAGATTGACATCGAGGTTATAGAACATCAATTGGCCGTTGATCCCAAGCATTGGCCAGTGAAAGAAAGAGTTCGAGGCCATGTACCAAAAAGATAGAAGGTAATAGCAGAAGAAGTCGACAAGCTTTTCAATGTCGGATTTATTCGAGAAGTCAGCTATCCGACTTGGATCTCTAACGTGGCCCTGATCAAAAAGCCAACGATAAGTAGAGGATGTGCATCAACTTTAAGAAGCTTAACAAGGTCTGTTCAAAAAATAGCTATCCTTTGCCCAGAATGATCAACTGATGGATGTGACTTCAGGCTACGAGCTTCTTACCTTCATGGATGCCTTCTCTAACTACAACCAAATTCAGATGGCACCGAAGGATGAAGAGAAGACTATTTTTATTATTAACCACGGTCTTTACTGTTACAGGATCATGTCCTTTGGGCTTAAAAATGCAGGCATAACTTATTAATGCTTGGTCAATAAAATCTTCAAGGAGTAGATCGATCGTAATATGGAGGTTTACATTGATAATATGCTGGTCAAAAGTCGAAAGACTGTCAATCATGACACCAACCTTGAAGAGGCTTTCGATGCATTTAAAAAATATAAGATGAAACTGAACCCAACCAAGTGCGCCTTTGGGGTAGCCTCAGAAAAATTTTTAAAATTTATGGTCTCGAGATGAGAAATCGAGGCCAATCCAGAGAAAATTTGAGCTATCCAGGAGATGACCGCTCCGAAGTCCATCAAGAAAGTTCAACGCCTGAATGAAAATATTGGTGCAAAATTTAGTTGATGCCAGATCGAGCTAGAGTAGAGGAGGATGAGGTCACCATCGGTGACCTACAAAATAAAATTTCGTTCGGAGTCGGTGGTGGTGGCTGCAGTGGGATCCTCCGACGATCAAGTCAACTCTTCTAGCCAACAAAAATGGAGTGCTCAGAAATGAGAAGTAAGCTTTGAGCTTTAGAGGGGAGAGGAGAGCTTCGAGAAAATGTATCTAGAGGATCTTTTTTTATAGATGGAGCTTGAATGATGGTGACGACCATACTATCTGGTAGTGGACCACTCTAGATCGCATGGGATTCGATACGGAGAGAGTGGTGTGGCCAGGCTGATAGTGGCGGCCATGTTGTCCGACCATGGGCCGCATGGGGCTAATTACGGAGAGAGTAGTATCGTCAGTAGTGGTGGCCATGTTGTTCGATCGTGGACCGCATAGAGCTTGTAACGGAGGGAAAGGTGCCACCAGACTGATAGTGGCGGCCATACCGTTGAGGTTCAACAGCCGTAGTTCGAGGGAGCAAGCGTTGGTTGGTGAAGAACCTCGGTGTATATCCATTTTGGAGGAGCTCGAACTTCTAAAGGGGATACGTTTGGAGGAGATCATCCGAAAGAAGTTCGACCAAAGGAAATGTTCAGAGGGAGTTCGGTCCTTGGAGGAGTCCGACTGTAGAAGCGATCCGAAAGGAGTTTGGATCCTGAAGAAATCTGGTTGAAGAAGAATTCTGGAAGGAGTCCGATTGCAGGAACGATCCGAAAGAAGTTTGGCTTCTGAAGAAATTCGATTGCAGAAGCGATCTGAAAGGAGTTTGGCTAGGGCTCGATCGCTGAGGAGTTCGATCGGGGCTCGACCACTGAGGAGTTCGGAGGGGGTTCAACTATCGTAGGAGTCCGACTAAAGCTCGACCGTTGAGAAGTTCGGTTGGTTGAAGGAATTTGGCTAAGACTTGGCTGTTGGAGCTTTTCTGTGACTACCAGTTGCATTAGGCTGAGCATTGGACTGGACTTCGACAGGAGTGAAATTTATCCCCAACAATAGTTCTCCCCACTCTCGAGTTTGAAACTCGAAGAAAGAAAGTGCAGAAAAGACGACTGTCGAAGTTCTCTTCAGGATTCTACATCAGTTCAGATTAAAACTCGGAGGAGATCTCATCTCCGATTGAGGTTGAAGGAGATCTCATCTCCTATGACCGAGGTCGAAAGTTGAGCTCCTTGGAAGAGATATTATCTCCAGCAGCCGACGTTGACTCGGGCGCTCGGAAGAGATCTTATCTTTGACCAAAATTGGCTCGATCGCTCGAGAGAGATCTTATCTTTAGTCGAGATTGGCTCGATCACTCAGAAGAGATCTTATCTCTAGTCGAGATTGGCTCGGTCGCTCGAAAGAGATCTTATCTCTGATCGAGGTTGGCTCGATCGTTTGGGAGAGATCTTATCTCTGACTGAGGTTGACTTCGATCGCTCGGGAGATATCTTATCTCTAGCCGAGGTTGGCTCGATCGTTCGGAAGAGATCTTATCTTTAACCGAGATTGGCTTGGTCGCTCGAAAGAGATCTTATCTCTGGCCGAGGTCGGCTCAGTCACTCGAAAGAGATCTTATCTCTGACCGAGGTTGGTTCAGTCACTTGGGAGAGATTTTATCTCTAATCAAGATCGGCTTAGTCACTCAGGAGAGATCTTATCTCTGATCAAGGTTGGTTCGGTCGCTCGGAAGAGATCTTATTTCTAGTCGAGGTTGACTCGGTTACTCAGGAGAGATCTTATCTCTAGCTGAGGTTGACTTCGATCGCTCGAGAGAGATCTTATCTCTGGTCGAGGTTGGCTCGGTCACTCGAAAGAGATCTTATCTCTGGCCGAGATTGACTCGGACGCTTGGAAGAGATCTTATCTTTAGCTGAGGTTGGCTCGATCACTCAGGAGAGATCTTATTTCTAACCGAGGTTGACTTTGATCGCTCAAGAGAGATCTTATCTCTGGCCGAGGTTGGCTCGGTTGTTCGGAAGAGATCTTATCTCTAGTCGAGGTTGACTTAGACGCTCGAGAGAGATCTTATCTCTGGCTGAGGTTGGTTCGGTCGCTTGAAAGAGATCTTATCTCTAATCGAGATTGACTCGGCGCTTGGAAGAGATCTTATCTCTGATCGAGATTGGCTCGATCGCTCAGGGAGAGATCTTATCTCTAGCCGAGGTTGACTTCGATCGCTCGGAGGAGATCTTATCTCTGGCTGAGGATGGCTCGGCGCTCGGAAGAGATCTTATCTCTAGTCGAGGTTGACTCAGTCGCTCTGGAGAGATCTTATCTCTAGCCAAGGTTGGCTCAGTCGCTCGGAAGAGATCTTATCTCTAGCCGAAGTTGACTTCGATCGCTTGGGAGAGATCTTATCTCTGAGCTGAGGTTGACTTCGGTCGCTCGAGAGAGATCTTATCTCTGGCCGAGGTTGACTTAGTTGCTCGAAAGAGATCTTATCTCTAGTCGAGGTTGACTCGATCGCTTAAAGAAGATCTTATCTCCTGCCGAGTTTGGCCCAGTCTTTCGGAAGAGATCTTATCTCTGACCGAGGTTGAAGGACTTCGACCTACTCATGTTAGGACGAAATTCTTCTCTTGTTCCTAACATGGCCACTATTGATTGCTCCTTTTCTGTCATTACATAGATTTTTCACTAAGAAACAATAATATTGAAATGTAGAAATTTTATTGAAGGAAAATTACTAGTAGCATATTCTCAGATTCTCTATGTTTCAGGATCGTGGAAGCATTGTTCCTCCAAGTTTCTTCAGGCGATAAGCTCCGAACTGGACGACCTCCTCAATCTCATGCTGGCCTTCTCACTTTGGAGCAAGCTTCTTTTGGCTCTGAGGCTGAGAGATGATGGATCGTCAAAGTACCAAGTCCCTTCTAGACATGGCGTCGATGATATGAGAGGCGACTGACCTTTTTCTTATTCTTTGTCATTGGTGGTTTTGGCTATGGCAGCACTCTCGGTCAATCTTCTCTTACTTCAGACTGACGGCTGAGGAACCGACCCAACTGGCTTCTCCTGATAAGCTCCTCGATTTTGTCTCAGAGCTGAATGCATTCTTCAGTATCGTAGCCGTGGTCGCGATGGTAGAGACAATACTTGCTTCGATCGTACTTATTTGGGGGAGATTGTAATTCTTCTGATCTTGGTAGTTGGTTCTTAATTTCTATCAAAACTTGAGCTTTAGGAGCATTGAGGGGGGCATAGTTATGGAACCTTCCGAGAGAAGGACTTCTTCGCGCCCTTCTATCGGGACTTCCTTGATGACGAGCTCGAGGAGTTCGGGCTCGCTTGCGCCCGGAGGAAGTTTGTGAGCATGGTCGAACTTCACTCAGTCCTCCATCGATGGTTGGTCTATTAGACTTGTCCGCCCGCCGCTCTCCTAAGGCTTCTTCATCCTTGGCCTTGAAGGCCTCTTCGGCCCGGGCATAACCTTCAGTCCGAGCTAGTAGATCGACGAAGTTTCTAGGATACTTTTTCTCTAGGAAGAACAGCAAGTCATTCTTTTGAAGGCCATCTTTGAGTACGGCCATGGCAACAGACTGATTCAGATTTCGATCCTCCAAAGCAGCAGCGTTAAACCAAGTGACATAAGTCCAGATAGTTTCTCCCTCCTTCTGCTTGATATTCATCAGAAAATCTGAACTTCGGTGCGGACGTCAGCTGCTGATGAAGTGAGCCATGAATTGATGGCTCATCTGGTCAAAAGAGAAGATCGTGCTTGGCTTCAATGCCGAGTACCAATTTTTCACTACTTCCTTTAAGGTAGATGGAAAGGCTCGGCACAATATGGCGTCTGGTGCACCATGGAGTAGCATCATAGTCCGGAAGGCCACTAGATGATTAACTAGATCAGAGATTCCATTGTAGCTTTCAAATTGAGAAAGCTCGAAGTTCGGCAGGATGGGCTCTTGCATAATTTGGAGGAAGAAAGGAGGATCGATGCAGACATCATCATAATAAGGCAGGATGACATGGTGGAGTTTCTTAATCCATCGGTCCATCTTTCTTAGTCTATGATCAAGGGCGTTGTCCTGATTACAGATCTTAGAAGGTTTTCGACTACAAATGAAGAAGGTCTCCTCCAGAGGAGAACCATGATCCGAACATAGATTCTCTGCTCTCTATTTCTCCTTCTCAGGGACGATGGGTATGCTAGTCCGAGTACTCTTCCTTCAGGCCAATTTTTGACATCCTGATGATGAATTTCTTGGTGGAGTCACCGCTGAGGGCTGCTGCATGGCCCACACCATCTTGATGAGGCCTTGAACCCACTGCATCAGTAGGCTGAACTGCTCCGCATCTATCGTAGCTACAGACGAAATCTGAGTTGCCGGGGCTGAAGTGGGAGTAGATGGACCTGGACGGGATCGGGCCATGGAGGCTGCCAATCATTGGATCGAAGCTCTCTTGGAAGGTATTTTCTCTTGAAAAAGAACTCTAGAGAGGAAGAAGAAAGATCTCAAGAGAGGGAAGAGAGAGAGATTGTAACTGAGCACTTCTTTAAGAATAAGAAAATCTCAAGAACAGAAGGTCCTTCCTCTAACGCCAATTCTGTTGGTGCAGAATTTGGTTGATGCCGAATCGAGCTGGAGTAGAGGAGGACGAAGTCGCCGTCGGTGACCTACAAAATAAAGTTCCATCCAGAGTCGGTGGTGGTGGCTCCGACGGGACCCTCCGACAATCAAGTTAGCTCTTCTGGCCAACAAAAATGAAGTGCTCAGGAATGAGAAGTGAGCTTTGAGCTTTGAGCTTTAAAGGAGAGAGGAGAGCCTCGAGGAAACATATCTAAAGGATCTCTTTTATAGACAGAGCTTGAATTATGGTGACGACTATACCGTCCGCTCTGAACCGCATGGGGTTCGATATGGAGAGAGAGGTGTCGCTAGACTGGTAGTGACGGCCATTCGTCCAATCGTGGGCCATATGGAGCTGGTTATGAAGAGAGTGGTATCATCAGACTGATAGTGGTGCCCATGTCGTTCGATCGTGGGCCGCATGGGGCTAGTTATGGAGAGAGTGATGTCGCCAAACTGGTAGTGGCGGCCATACCACCAAGATTCAACGGTCATAGTTCGAGGAAGCAGGCGTTGGTTGGTGAAGAACCTTGATATATATCCATTTCAGAGGAGCTTGGACTCCTAAGGGGGATACGTCTGGAGGGGATCATCCGGTAGGAGTTTGGTCGAAAGGGATGTTCGGAGGGAGTTTGACCCTCGGAGGAGTCCGACTGTAGGAGCGATCCAAAAGAAGTTCAGCTCCTGAAGAAATTCAATTACTGGAGCGATCTGAAAGGAGTTCGGCTAGGGCTCGATCGTTGAGGAGTTTGATCGAGGCTTGGTCATTGAGAAGTTCGGAGGAAGTTTGGCTACCGTAGGAGTCCGACTGGAGCTCGGTTACTGAAAAGTTCGACCGACTGAAGGAGTTCAGCTAAGACTTAATCGTTGGAGCTCTTCCGTGACTACCGGTTGTATTAGGTTGAGCATTGGACTGGACTTCGATAGGAGCAGGATTTATCCCCAACAGAAAAGATGGCATCTTTAAATCGTTTTGTCTCGAGGTCAGTCGAATGCTGTATGCCCTTCTTCCAAATCCTTAAAAAATCAAAAATTTTTTACTGAACTCAGAAATGTCAAAAGACGTTCGACGAGCTCAAGAACTACCTCGGCTCGCCTCCTACTGACCAAACCCGAGTTCAGAGAAAAACTATTTCTCTACCTCGCGGTCTCTCTTGCGGTGCTAGCGGCAGTCCTGATCAAAGAAGAGATGAAAGTATAATGATCAGTCTACTATATAAGCCGGATCCTAAGGGATGCTGAGATCAGGTATACAAAGTTGAAAAAATTGACTTATGCTCTTCTGATTACAGTAAGAAGACTTCGACCTTACTTCTAGGGACATGCTATAACGCTCCTCACTGACCAGCCGATCAGAGCAATCCTTCATCAAATGGATACTTTCGGAAGAATTGCAAAATGGATCATTGAATTAACGAGATTCGACATCAACTATCGACCTCGGCCAACAATCAAAGCTCAAGCACTGGCCGACTTCATAGTTGAATGTACCATTCCAGATGAAGCTGAGCTTGAGCAGAACGAGATCGACATCCCATGGTTGCAGAATCAGATCGGCATTAGCCGAGCCTCTCCGAAGAAAGTACCAACATTTTTGAAGGTTTTTGGGCCATTTACGTAGATGGTTCGTCCAACTTCGCTGGAGCAGGTGTAGGGTTAGTCCTAGTCAATCCCGAGGAAGTCGTCGTCGAGTACGCGCTATGCTTCAAATTTTCTACAACTAATAACGGAGCCGAATATAAAGCGCTGATCGTCAGATTAAAAATAGTAAGAGAGTTAAAAGTATATCAGTTTCAAGTTTACAGTGATTCTCAATTAGTGGTCGACTAAGTTAGTGGCAACTATAAAGCACGAAAGAAAAGTATGATGAAATACCTTGAGAAAGTAAAGAATTTGACTCCAGCCTTCGATAGTTTTGGTATTCGATAAATTTTGAGGAAAAAAAATACAAGAGCCGACCTCCTCTCCAAATTAGCCACTTCAGCCCCAACCGAACTGTCTAAAGAAGTATTTTTTTAAAACTCTAAAATATCCAAGCTCGGAGGAATCACAGCTCGTTATGCAAACAAGACTCGAGCCAAGCTAGATTGACTCGTTAGTTGCCTATCTCAAAGAGAAAGTTCTTCCTCATGATCTGAAAGAAGCTTGGAAACTCAGAAATCAAGCCTCCCGATATGTTTTGTATGAGGGCAAGTTGTATAAAAAATTGTATTCGCTACCGCTGCTGGGATGTCTCTGACCTTCAGAGGCTGACTTTGCATTATAGAAAGTGCACGAGGGAATTTATGAAAGTCATGTAGGAGCTAGATCCCTATCACAAAAATTACTTCGGCAAGGATACTATTGACCAACCTTATACCATGATTCTAAGGAGTATGTCAAGAAATGTGATCGCTATCAGAGAAATACAAATATACAAAGATAGTCGACCTTCAAGCTTACTCCACTAAGCACATCATGACCATTTGCACAGTGGAGAATGGATATACTTGGCTCTTTCCTAGTGGCATTCGGATAACGAAAGTTTCTCCTAATTGACATCGACTACTTCACCAAATAAATCGAAGCCGAACTACTAGCAAAAATTACTGAGGTCAAGATACAGAACTTCGTCTGAAAGTCAATCGTCTGTCGGTTTGGCCTATCCCAAACTCTTATAATAGATAACGGACGACGGTTCGCTGGGACAAGGTTCGCCGAGTTCTGTGAAGATCTAAACATCTTCCATCACTTCACGTTGGTAGCTCACCCACAGTCAAATGAAAAAGCTGAAGTAACCAATCGGATACTATTGCAAGGCATCAAGACAAAGCTCGACAGAGTGAAGAAAGCCTGGGCGGATGAACTCTACCATGTCCTTTGAGCGTACCGAACTACTCAAGGGCTACCAATTGGAGAAACATCATTCGCCTTGGTCTTTGGAATGGAGGCAGTCATCCCAATCAAGCTTAAACTCTCATCAGCATGGGTCATGGCCTTCAATGAGCAGTGTAACTCGCAGGACCTCAAAGTCAACCTCAATCTGTTGGAAGAAAAAAAAGAAAAAGCCTAAGTTTGGATGGTGGCCTACAAGCGAAGGATGGTCCAATATTATAATTCCAAAGTCAGAGGTAAAATATTCAGAGTGGGAGACTTAGTACTTCGGCAAGCCGCTATCTCTCAGTCTCAGAGCTAGTGGAAGCTTGCTCCGAATTAGAAAGGATCCTATGAGGTCACGGAAGTCGTTTGACTCGGGACGTACTACTTGAAGAAATGCGAAGGGCAGACCTACCTTGACCATGAAATTCAAAAACTCTATGAATGTATTACCGATAATTTGATTACAATGAAATCTTTCTACTCCAACATCCTAATCTTTATTGTGTACCGGTAATAAAGGACTACCCCACAAATTTAATTTTACGATAAATATAGTTCGTTAGGAACGGAAGGAGAACCTCATCCTAACATGAGCAAAGTCGAAGACCACGTTAATTTTAGACGAGATGATGGGAGAGGCCCTGATAATAGTCCTAATGTATCCCTACAACTCATTAGGAATAGGAGGAGAACCTCATCCTAACGTGAGCAAAGTCGAAGGCCTCATTCATTTTAGACGAGATGAGGGAAGAGGCCCTGACAATGGTCCTAATATGCTCCTATAGTCCATTAGAAACAGGAGAAGAACCTCATTTTACCGTGAGCAAAGTCGAAGACCTCGTTCATTTTAGACGAGATGAGGAGAGAGGCCCTGACAATGGCCCTAATGTGCTCCTACAGTCCGATAGGAACAGAAGGAGAACCTCATCCTAACGTGAGCAAAGTTGAAGGCTTCATTCATTTTAGACGAGATGAGGGAAGAGGCCCTGATAATGATCCTAAATGTGCTCCTATAGTCCGTTAGAAATAGGAGGAGAACCTTATCCTAACGTGAGCAAAATTGAAGGCCTCATTCATTTTAGACGAGATGAGGGGAGAGGGCCTGACAACGGCTCTAATATGCTCCTACAGTCCGTTAGGAGTAGGAGGAGAACCCTATTCTAACGTGAGCAAAGATGAAGACGTCTTGATAACGACCCTAATATGCCCCTACAGCCTATTAGGAATAGGAGGAGAACCTCGTCCTAATGTGAGCAAAATCGAAAAGTCTCATTCATTTTAAACGAGATGAGGGAAGAGGCCCTGACAACGGTCCTAATGTGTCCCTATAGCCCATTAGGAACAGGAGGAGAACCCCGTCCTAACGTGAGCAAAGTTGAAGGCCTCATTCATTTTAGACAAGATGAGGAGAGAGACCCTGACAACAATCCTAATGTGCCCCTACAGTACATTAGGAACAGGAGGAGAATTTCGTCCTAACGTGAGCAAAATCGAAGGCCTCGTTCATTTTAGATGAGATGAGGGAAAAGGCCCTGACAATGGTCCTAATGTACCCCTACAGCTCGTTAGAAATAAGAGAAGAACATCATTCTAACGTGAGCAAAGTCGAAGACCTCATTTATTTTAGACGAGGTGAGAAGAGAAGCTCCGACTCGATCGGAGATAAGATCTCTTCCGAGCTTCAACTTCAATAAGAGATAGAATCTCCTACAACCTCGATTGGAGATAAAATCTTTCCCGAGTTTCAACTTCAAAAGAAGATAGAATCTTCTTCAACCTCAACAGGAGATAAGATCTCCTCCAAGCTTTAACTTTAAAAGAAGATAAGATCTCTCTCAACTTTCATGGAAGATAAGATCTTCCTCGAGCTTCAACCTCAATGGGTGCAGAGTCCGCAAAGAACTTCGACAGTCATCTTTTTTATACTCTCTTTCTTTAAATTTCGAACTCAAAAGTGGAAAAACTATTGTTGGGGATAAATCTCGCTTCCGCCAAAGTTCAGTCTGGTGCTTAGCCTAATATAACTGGTAATCATAGAAGAGCTTCGATCAAAACTCCTCTAGAATCGAACCCCTTCAGAACTTTAGGAGCCAAACTCCGTTCGGACCTCTAGATTTCCTTCAGTCAAATTTCTTCAGAAGCCAAACTCCATCCGGACCTCTCCTTCAGTCAAATTCCTCCAGCAATCGAACTCCTTCCAGACCAAANTCTCATTCAATCAGATTCCTACAGGAGCCGAACTCCTTTCGGACCTCTCCTTCAGTCGAATTTTTATAGGAGTCAAACTCCTTTTGGA
The DNA here is from genome assembly GCA_006176705.1 of Cocos nucifera. Taxonomy (NCBI): domain Eukaryota; kingdom Viridiplantae; phylum Streptophyta; class Magnoliopsida; order Arecales; family Arecaceae; genus Cocos; species Cocos nucifera. The sequence continues at coordinate 40,410 of QRFJ01002543.1, read as the reverse complement.
CCTCTCCTTCAATTGGATTCCTCCAGGAGCCAAACTCTTTCCGGACTTCTTCTTTAGTCGGCTTCCTCCGAAAGCCGAACTTCTTTTGAACTTCTCCATCAGTCGAATTCCATCCAAATTCCTCCAGCAAATTACTTCCATATTTCTAGTAGTACTCCTCCTGGATGATCCCCTCTAGCCGTATTCCTTTTAGGAGTTCGAACTCCTCGAAAATTGATATATGTCAAAGTTCTTTACCAATCAATGCCTGCTTCCTCCGAACTTCGAGTATTAAATCTCAACAAACAGGCGACCTCACTACCGAACGATTACGACTATCATTTATCAGTCTGCTACAAGCGATCCCACTATCAGACGGTTACGACTGTTATTTATTAGTCTTCTATATGTGACCTCACTACCGGATGGTTACGACTATCATTATCAGTCTATTACGAGCGATATCTCTCTCTGTAATAAATTTCATATGGCCTCGAGCGGCCCATGATCGGACGGTTACGATTATCACTATTAATCTGCTCCGGACTCCGTCTATAAAAAAAATCCTCTAAATACGTTTTCTCTAAGCTCTCTTTTTCTTCCCAGAATTTTGCTGAATTCTTGCTTGAACACTCCATTTCTATTGGCCAGAAGAGCTGACTTGATCGTCAAAGGATCCTGCTAAAGCTATCACCACCGACTCCGGATGGAACTTTATTTTGCAGGTCACTCTAACTTCAGTTCAATTCGGCATCAATCAGATTCTACATCAATAGATATGTTTAACTATCAAGAAGGCATGGACCAATAAAATTTTTTGAATATCACCAAAGATGGTTAAGAGTTAAACACGATCTTAGAATTATTCAGCCACCGCGGCCGAGTCTTTTATATATATATATAGACTATTTTGAATGAACTAAAGAATCTATAGTTATCTTGACTCTAAAATGCAGCGCTTATTATAGTTACTATTTTATTCGTACGATCCTCACAACTATACAGTGAGACCTTCGTAGACTCTAAATAATGAATGACGCCTCATTCCATATTAATTGTAGTACCAGAGCACAGCTTATGATTCCTAACAATGAAAGGTACCGCTTATGATATTTCTTAACTAAAAATTCACACAGCTATAACCAGTCCATGGACATGTCGCATCTTAGAGTACTGTGCTACTCGATCAATTAAACTATTCAACTAAATAATTTTTTTTCTAATATATTTAACTTTTAAAGTTAACAATAAGCAAACTAATCACCACATCTAATACCAACCCATGCTAATCCATCCTCCCACTTAATTGAACAAAACAAAAGAAGGGGTTAGCATACTTACCAATTTAATATTTTAATTAAATTAGACAAACTTTCCAATCATTCTCCAAATTATTTAAACGAATAAGACAATAATGCACTCAAAGTCTCACCCACTAGCTGCTATTTCTAGAGAAGCTTTGAAACTTATAATAGCGATCTTGCACCAAACAAACCTACCAATTTGCTGGAATGGCAACAGTAGGGTTCGGTAAAATTTATCATATCCAAATCTAAATATGTTCAAGATTCTACCATCCAAATCTATCCTAAAAATAATTAAAAATTTATCTAAATTTTTAAATTCATTTTATTAAAAAATAATAAATTCATCAGATATCGGAACCCATCCAATTAATTTTAATTGTATCGGATTATTTAAGTATCTACAATTAGAAAAGAAATTAAAAAAAAATAATACCAACTAAAAATATATATAAATAATTTGATAAATAGTTTAAAATAAATAAATTCTATATTTTGGTGACAAAAGTAGAGATTAGATTTCTTTGGGATGTATTTCAAATTCAAGACCCAATAAAATATATATTTTTAAAAATTTATATAAAAATATATATTATATATAATTAGATTTAGGTAGTAGATATCCGAGGACAAATCCATTCAAATTCTTACCCTGTTTTGCTTAATAAATCCAATTAAGATGCCAAATGGATTGGACATCCGGAAAAAGCCAAACTGACTCCCATCCCTATCTCTTTGTAGAATGGGCCAAAGCCTGAGCCGGTCTCCGGTCCCGTCCACCACAGAAAACCCGGTTTATGACTTCCGGTTCGGTCGGTGGTATTTTAGCTTTGTAAAAGTAACGCAGGCCCCGCCCAAAGTTTTAGCCAAAACTGCGGTATGGGAGGGACCAGAATGTAAAGTTTTCTTTAAAGCGGGTGATGCAAGCATTTTCGTCCTGTCACCCGTCCCAATCTCTTCCTCTAGCTACCGGACTCTGACTTCGACCGCCATCCACAGATCTCCTCGGTCTCGTCATATCAACCATCATCATTCTAAAAGTAACTGTATTCTTTTTTAAATTACGAACTTATGCTTCTTTTTTACATATTGATCCGTGATAGAATATCTGTCACCTTTTACACCCAAAGGGCATGCAAAAAGAGATGCTCTTTTTACAAATACTACCTAACTTTGGACATGATCCATAACTCCTGCTGAACATGTTCACCGGTAATTAAAGCACCCACCCCGGGCTTACTGAAAGCCGCCCAGAATTAAGAAGGTAATGAGTCACACGTCCAGAAATGACAGTAGCTATACAGTAGTTTTATTAGCTCAAGGTTGAGGTTTGGCCGCACTACCACCCTACTGCACTAGATGGATCTTCTTGCCAGCATTATACTTTGTATTTAGATGCATCATGAAAAGGTAATGCTAACAAGGCTAATAAGGCTAGAAAAGTTGGTAAGTACTTTAGCTTTGCAGCACTGGGATGTAGTGGCTAGCAATGATGGATCAAAATTGACCTGCCAAAGGGCACAAACCAATACTACGAGGCATTTGAATATTACTAGCGCCCAACTCAGGCTTTAATGTAGAAGGTTAAAAGATTAGATACCTCCCACGCTTAACCCCAGAAGTGATGGAAAGCTTCATATTAAAGGCTGTACGTACCTATCAGCCACCTTTTTCCCAAACAAAGAGAACATGACAAAATCCTTGCATACATGTATTTAATGGATATTAAAAGTTTGGCAATAATGCAACATGCAGTCAATTCTTCAAAAGGCCAAAAATAAAACCGATCCATACAAAACTGTACTCGCATAAAAGATGGAGACAGACCTAAGCCCCTGCGCAAGATACCAAACATAAAGGTTATTCGCCTCACTTTTTTTTTTTTAACCCACATTCCAGAAGCTTCCCACCAAAACTTCAAACTCGTAAATAATTTCTTACACAAAAATACCAGTCCAAAAAGATCTACTAAAGCTTAACTTACATATCGCTGAAAAGAAAGCACACATCCAAATTCTCAATTCGCCAGACAGATTTTTCTCATAAAATAAGAAGATAAAGATGGAAGGAGATAAGAAAGGGAGTCAAGAAGAAAAGGTAAGGGGCCAAAAGGAAAGGAGGGGAAAAAAAACAAAAAAAAAAAGGACAAAAGACAAAATACTTACACGGGGGAAGGGGAAAAAACAAAAAAAAGACCTCAAAAAGAGATACTTATTTCTAATTATATGTTTTACCGGCGCAGCTACCGCAAAGAAATTTTTATCTCACCCCCCGACTTTCTCCACTTTTACATAACAGTACAAGCGTTGGGGTTCTCATCGCTAAAGATCTGAGGGGGGTAAGGATAAGCCTGAGGGAGATAAGGGTGAGGGGGATACGCGTATCCCACACCGTATCTCGGATAGTAGTAGTAGAACTCGTTCTTCATCAAATCCACCACCTTTGCGGCGCCGCCGGCTGCCGCCGCAGCGTCCTCCGCCGCTCCACCGTTGTCCTCCTTGTCCTTGTCCTTCTCCTCTCCGCCGCCCTCCTTCTCATCCTTCTTCTCCCCCTCGGCCTTCTCGCTGCCAGCGTCTGCCTTCTTCTCGTCCTTGCCGCCGTCCTTGCCGTCGGCGGCCTTCTTCTCGTCGTCCGACTTCTTCTCCACCGGCTCCTGCTTCACGACCACTGCGTGCTTCCCCGTCCGCTTGTAGATGTACTCCACCAGCTTCGCCGGGTCGACCACCCCGGTCACCGTGACCTGCGTCGCCTTCAGATCCGCCTCGACTGACTGGACCCCTGCTCCAACACCCCCCCCCCCCCCCCGCCCCCCAAAAAAAAAAAAACAAAAAAAAAATCCAATTTTTAGACAATACCCGAATCCATCCACCAAAAAAAAAAACAAAGAAAAAAAAACAAGGTGCTTTGGATCGAAATCTCGAAGGGAGAGGAGTTCAAACAGCGGAGCAGAGAGAACCAGAGCACTCTAATGAATTCATCAAGAATGCCATTTTTTTTTTTTTTTACAAAAAAAAAAAAAATTAAGAATGCGAACAGGATAGGTTAAGCACGAAGCACTTGGAGCACCAAGAGCATCACAGAAATCTATCTGAAGTCTGAAGTCTAAATCCATTAAAAAAAAAAAAAAAAAGGTGGAAGCTTTTCTTAAAATTTTAAAAATAGGAGTCAGAGTCCACTGCAACTAGAAAAACGAAATACCCCGGGATAATACACGGACTGCTACTCTTTTAAAAACCTCTTTTTTTCTACATTTTGAACCAGATCCAGCAGGAAAACATTAAAAACGGAGCTCGGATTCTGATTAAAAAAGGAACTTTTTTTTTTGCTTTGGTGTTTCCGAAAGAAAAAAAAAAAAAAAGGAGACTTTTCTTAAAAGGGAAAAAGGGTGGAAGGAGGGGATAACCTTTCATCTTTAGGATCCTTTTCTTAATCTCCAGGGCGCAGGCCTCGCAATGCATGTGGACCTTAAGCAACACTGCTAACACCGGTGGCTGGAGAGGAGAAGAAAACAGAGCTCAGAGAAACTCTCAAGAAGAAAACATAGCTCAGAATAACTATTTAGAAGATAACAGAGATAGCTGTAATAGATTGAGACGAAGAGAGATTAAGTAGAAGAGAGGAGAGAAGAGGATTAATTAACTGACTTCCTCCTTCTTCTCCTCCGGCTTGGGCTTCTCTTCTTTCTTCTCCTCTTCCTTCTTCTCCGGCTTGGGCGGCGGCAGGGGAGTGAGAAGCTCCACCCTGCGGCCCGTCTTCTTCTGGACTCTTTCCACCACCTTCAGCGGATCCTCCGCCGCCTTCCTCCCCTTCACCACCACCTTGTGGATCCGGCAGTCCGTCTTTACCTCCTCCACCCCTTCCAACCACGACAAAATAAAAAAAATAAAAAAACACTTTTATCTCGATTTTCTCCAAAAATTAACCCAAAAAAGCGATTTTTAGATACAAAGAAGAGATTTTTATACCTTCGAATCCCTTCAAGCTGCGTTTCACTTTCCGAGCGCAGCCCTCGCAGTGCATGTAGACCTGCATCACGATCTCCTCGGGTGGAGGGGGAGGTGGCGCCGCCTCCCCCTTCTTCTCGTCCTCCCGACCGCCCTCCTTCTTCTCCCCCTCCCCTCCTCCGCCGCCGTCCTTCTTCCCTTCCTCCGCCTTCGCCTCCTCCTTATTCCCCTCCTTCTCCTTTGGCTTCTCCTCCTTCTTTCCCTCCTCCGGCTTCTTCTCCTCCTGCCATCAAAATCACATATTTCCAACAAAATAATCGATAAAACCTTCTTAAACCGAAATCCGAGAAGAAACGGCGCCGGATTTCACCTCTCCCATCTCTCTCTCGGTGTCGCGTGGCAGCCCCGAGCTCAAGCTTTCTGCAACTCCAGCGATGGAAGCGAAACGATGCAAAACGCCAGCCTCTCCCTCTCACGTTCGCCCTCTCGCGCTTCTTGTGGGGAAGGAGACGGTAGTGGCCTAACGTGGCATTAAATAAGTCGACACGTGCGAGAGAGCATGCTTGGCCTTCCGAATTCACGCAGCGTATGTATATAAATCCCCATGCGAGATTTCGATCCGAGGGTCCGTTATCCATTAGAACCCATCCTGTCCGTGAGGCATTGTCGAAAAGATATTAAGGATGCATCGGATCGGATTCGGTACGAAATTTTAATTAATTAAATTTAAATTTAAATATTAAATAAATTATTTAAATTTAATTTAAATATTATTAAAATTATTTTTTTATTTATATCTATTCCAATCGAATATCAGATAATTTAGATTTATCCAATCTAAATTTAATTAAATTATATTAAATATTTTTTTACATTTATATCAATTCTAAAATTATACTATCATTTTATAAATTATATTTATTTTAAATAAATAAAATTTAATAATACTTAGTCCAACAACATTTATTCAATATTTAATAAAAAAATTTAAATTATTTTAAGTAAATAAAATTCAATAATACTTAATTTAATAATATCCAATTCTATATTCAATCAAAATAAACTTTAAATACAATATAAATTTAATATACTAAAACATTCTACAACAATACTTAATTTTAATATCTTTAAAAAAATAAAAATAAAAATATAATTTAAAGGCACATTTAAGTTCCAAGTTCCAAAAGACTTAAACAATAATTTCGATCAATCCTTAGTTGCAACATCCAATCATTATTCATTCAATCCACCTAGTTAGTAATGATTGATTATAATAATCATTAAAAATAAAATTTATTAAAAAAATTACTATAAAAAATTTATACTTGAGTTCTTTTAAGTATAAAATCTTCAAAAATATGAAAAATCTCCTCTTACTCTCATTTGAAAAGTATAGTACTAACATCTGTACAAAATAAAAAATAATTTATACAAACAATCATCAAATTAAATAAAAAATTTTAATTAAAGAAAAGTAATAGCTTACAATACATGAAAATATCTCTAATTCAATCAATTACCATCACAAATCAAGGCCTCAATAGTTTTAGAATGTAATCGACTGTGATATAGAGTCAATAACTTTTCACTACTGCTAAAAGCAAATTCAGAAGTCATGGTGAACACTGAGATGCCAAACTAATCTTTAGCTATCTTTTGCAATGTTAAGTACTTAGATTCATTTATTTTCTACCAAAGCAACACATCAAAATCAGGAGATCGAGATAATTCATCCTCCTTTAGATAGTGATCCAATTCTATTTTTGCTGAAGTGCTTGTTCTTTTTCCTCTGCACATAAATCAAAATCAGCGAATTGATCATTTATATGTCCATGATCACTCTACATTCAATTGAAGTCTTTTTTTATGTTGCCTTTCTATATTAGTCTTAAATTGATACTCATTAAGTAATTCATAACAAACTTCACGTAACTTCTAACCTTATCAGTAGGCATATTCTTATAAATTTTGCTAACATAATACTCAATCGAGGATATTTTGAACCTTGGATATAAAATTATAGCAACCCTGATTAAAATATAGAACTCAACCCAATATTTGTTGAATTTAATCATATTTTCTTAGCCATTTTCTCAATCACTTTAAAAGAAGACTCAAGCCACTTAAGCAACTCTAATCTCATATCATAAATTTTTGAAAAATATAAATTAGTTGTAAAAAATTTGGTACTAGAAAACACCTCAATCACTGTATAAAATAATTTTAATCTATGATAAACTTTCTGATGAAGTATCCAACCAGTATCACTAGGACAATATTTAAATCTTATCTCACATTATTCCAGCCTAGCAAAAAAAAAAATTTTATATCAAAACAATCTCGAACATTAAGAAAGTTAAGTTCCACCTAGTTGGACAGTCAAAACCCATCTTTTTGGAATAATTAACTCATATTTGGCGAGTCATTTCTTCAAACTTTTCACACCTTTTAGGTGATGTCTAGTACTCCACACTATCATGAATATTTTCTATCCCTTTTTTAATCATCTCTAAACCATTCTTTATAATTAAATTCAATATGTAAGCACAACAATACATATATAAGAATCTACCAGACAATAACAAAGTATTAAGCTGTAACTTATCCTTCAAAATATCAACCATTGCATCATTAGTGCTATAATTATCTAAAATAATTGTCGACAACTTAGTATCAATATTTCAATCTAACAAACACTCAATAAGTACCTCAGCAAGATTTATTATAGTATGTGAAGAAGGAATATAAGCAAAACTATTCAAAATCATAAATTATTAGCAACTATAAAAAATAAGTCACTTAAGCACATCAAACATAATTTATATAATATAAGAATTACTTATCTAAGAATTCGACTTTGTAATGCCCAATCTTGATCAACAAAGTGTATGATAATAACCATATAACCTCGCTTTTGATTGCTTGCTGTCCACATGTCAATAGTGATTGCTACCTTACTTTCATTCTTCTCAATCAAATTTGTTAGTTATCTTTTCTCCTCCTTATAAATAGTCTTGATCTCATCCTTGATAATGTTTCGAGTAGGAACCTTGAACAATGGTTACACTATGTTCAAAAATCTCCTAAATCCAGCATGGTCCATCATGCTCAAAGGATAATTATGGAGAAGGATCATGTCAGCTAGCTCTCTCTTCCTAGTTTTTTTATTAAATGAGTAAGTTGACATTGTTTGTGCTTCATGTTTTGCAGGGTTATTCACCAAAATTTTTTGTTTAATATCTCCATATCTCCTCCTTGGATATATCTTATAGTGACTATACAAATATCTCATCCTATTTTTTGAGTCACCACTAAGCAGCTTCATATGATAGTTGTATTTTGCCTTTAGAACTCCATGAACTTCAACCTTTGTAAAATGACTCAAAATGCTGCTTCTTAGTTTGCCATTGCTTCCAGCTTTTTCTTGATCTTAGCTAGTTGCTTCATCTACATGTATAGGCAGGTCTAAATTTGCACCAGCAGTAAAAACATTAGTTGGCATACTAGGCACAGATAGGTATATAGGTTGATCTAAATTTACGACAATAGTAGAAATACTAGCAAGTACAGATGGTTGATCCATTTGAGTAGTGCTTTCTTCTTTTATTATCATGCATAACTCCTACTTTTCTCTGAAAAAATAATAACAAAAATAAAGCATGGATAAAAGAAAAGACTAAAAATATTATTGATTATCCATTATTGGAGAAATAGAGGAGATTGAAAAGACTAAAAATATCTCAAATCGAATCAAACTAATGACTGATGAATGATGGACTAATGGTTAATGGATTGATAGCTAGTTGTGAAAGAAATAGCAGATGGACTGATGGTTGGCTGACGAACTGATGGTGGTGTCACTACTGACTAGAGGAAGAAAAATTTAAAATTTAAAATTCAAAATTCAAATGAAAAATTTTATCCAATTGATTTGGGTTCAAACTACAAAATTCAAAATTTAAATTCAAATTTAAATTATAATAGAAATGATAATCATGTTGGTGTATCTAATGATTGCATGAATCAAACTTACTATCAATAGTTGATGTTTGAAATTCAAATTCAAATTTAAAATGCATTGAAAATAGTAATCATATTGGCATGATCTTATGATTATATGAATATTTTGCTGTCTTTATTTGACTAGAATATTTTTCTTTCAAAAAACTTTCCATTTTCCATATTGCAATATGTCAAACCATTAATCAAACCAAACTAAACCGTAATTCACTAGTTTGGTCTAGCTTGGTTCGAGACTAAGTGATAAAATAGTCTGATTTAGTTTATAAAATTGGCAAAACATAATTTACTGATTTGATTTAAGAATATCCCTAAATGAGACTAAACACAGATCGTGTACACCCCTAGGGAGAATTAATGAATAAGTTAGGATTTAATAACTAATAGATGATAATTAGTAAAATATATTTAATGTAATAAATATATATTAAATACTAAAATATTTTAGGTCGAGTTTGGGTCGGGTATCGGATTGGATGCATAACTATCTAGTTCCGATCCGAACCTAAAGTTAAATATTCAGGTTTTATCCAAACCTGGCCCAAACCTAATCAACGCATTGACAACCTGATCCAATCAGATCGGGTCGGATCGAGTACCCATAGGTTTGGGTTTTGTTGCCATCCTTAATAGGAATAGCTTGGAAGATTTGTGCCACCTTACATAGATGGATGGGATGCATTTGATTGATAACTTATGCGGATGGGTCTATTAAGTCGAGTAGGAACTTTGTGCATGCGTACGAAATGTGGATATGGGGGTGCTTATTGTTTGCGGAGATCCATCATTGGTTTTTAACTATAATGCATCATGTTCGTCTGTTTAATTTTTTTGGATGGCTCAGACTTCCAAGGGTAGGATGCGGCACTCGACAGAGCATAGTATTTTTTTTGATAAATCAAAAAATTAAATTATAGAGCCATTGAAGAACAAATATAAAAATAAAAATAAATTACATAAGTATCCCTCAAATTTAAGATAACTTTACTTACATTCATGTACTTTAAAAAATATCAAATAGATCCTAAAATTTTTGAAACGTTCCAATGAGGTTCTATCGACCATCTCCATTAATGAAAAGATATCATGTGACTATCATGTTAGATATGTGCCCTAGAAGCCAGATTGGCTAAATACTTGTAATACACTTCTAGGAGCAATTTTATAATTTTAACTATAAATTAATAAAAAATTATTTTCTATCATAGTATGTATATTTAAAGTATCTGTGATACATCCTATGAGTTAATAGTAAAGATAATTCATATTTTCAAGAGTTGAAAATTTAAGACATGAATTTTCATAATTAACTCATAAATTACTCATGACTATAGGATTATCACGAGGATGGTGATTGATCCGAAAGATTGGTGTATGATCACTTTCTTAGGATAGATGAGTATTGAGTCTACGGTATGGAGATACCGAAGCAAGAGTATAGATACTCGTTAAAGAATGAGGGCATTAAGCGTGACCACCTCGAGTAGTCATAAAAAAATCTACCTTCTCATCAATGACTGGCTCGATGCTATAGTGGTGTATCTAATTTTTTGATCTAAGATACATCGATAGTTCACCTTGAGGGTGTTATAGTTTGACTACACCATAACTTGGTGTCCTAATTATTCAAAATTCTGAGATGTATGTTGGCTATAATATATTCATTATAGAAATTGGATTGCACTAATAGAGGATCTATCTATCCCGATAGATGAGGAGTAGCCCCATAATGATCATAAGATCGGATCCTTAAGCCCATGGCCATGGCAGTGTGAGAATGATAGAAAGAGTTTCTATTAGATTTTTACATCAAACTCAAATCGAATGATTAATTCATATAACAGATATTGGGTTTGACGAGTTCATCTTAATCCTAATCCTATTGGAGCTTAAGATAGAAGAATCCAATCACACAGATAGTTATACCAAGAGATTTACTTTTAGTTCTAATGGCCTGCCACCATATACTGCTAGGTGTCATTGGTGGATTTTGGAAGTAATTTAAATAATCTTGATGATCGATCATTCTAATTATATGAATTAAAAAGTTTTGATCCATCGAAAAATATTTTGATGATATCGATGATACAGTGAAGGAAAATCCTGATTTCTCGGACCAGATTCATTCAGATCGGATCGGATCAAGAGATATATTTCAAAAAAAAAAAAATTGATCCTAATCAGATCTGAGATATTTTAGATCTAATTATTATTATTTTAAAAATTAAAATAAAATTAGATAAATTAAATTAGATTTAATTTATCTTGATGTGGGTAATCCTATTATCCGTTGATGATCTTGTATGCAGCGGAAGGTTCTAGATCTAGCCACACAAGTGCTTGGCCTCTATCGATATTCACTTGGATTGGATCTGAAGATCCTCTTCTTTTCTATCATATCTCCAAAGATCAGATCTAGATCTGATCTGGAGGATCTTCAAAACTCCTTTTGAAGATCAGCAGTCGTCCTTTGCAGCAGCGCAGTCTTCTAGCTTTCACTCATCTTTTTTTGATCTGGATCACATCAACCAAGCTTCAAAACTCTTTTGGATGTGGAGAGAAGAGGAAGAAGGTGGGTTTGGCATGGAGGAAGAGGAAAGAGGCAGCCTTGGGGCATGGAGAATTGTAATTCAATCATACTTTGAGTTGGGCGCAGGATCTTATTTATAGACTAAGCGTGATCCAACTCCTCTTCTTCCCAACCAATCATAACTCTTTGTGAAATCAGATCTAAATTTGATTGGTGGGAATAGAGTTCCCTAGATTTCTCCTTAGAGGGTGCCTAAGATCAGTCAAAGTTGGTTCTTAGGAGAACTCTAATTGGAATCCAAAAAGGAGATGGAGTCCCTGTCCAACAGGGACTCCTGGGCGCCTCCAACTTGGGCACACTCCAAGGGTGGCATGCACCCTCTTTCTTGCTTGATTTTGGCAGGAGGACAGGTCCCCACCAGCTCTCTAATAGGTGCATGACATGTGGTCAAAAGTCAAAGTATCAAAGGTCAACATTTGACCAATCAAAGGTAGACTTTTGACCAAAGTCAAAGAACAAGAAATGGCAGATGACCAAAAATGACAGATAATGTCTTACAAAATAAGACAATCTTTTCTGACTTTAGACAACCTCCAGTCAGACCATATGAAGGCCTCTGATTGAGCACAAACTTCTTTGGCTCAGACAGGATAACTTATTTATGATAGCAAAAGAAGAACGTTAGGTTCAATCGGGTGCTAGCACGATTTTTTTTGAACCTAATTGAATCTCATTCAGATCAATTAAACTGGATCAGTTCAATTGATGATCACTAGATTCAAATTCTTATTTGTGTGACCCAATTAGATTCAGTTCTGTATGGTAATGGGATATGTCATGATCTCTATCATCGACATCATCAAAAAAATTTTCGATGGATCAGAACTCTTCTGATTCGAACAGCTAGAATGATCGATCATCTAAATCATTCTAATTGCTCCCAAAATCCACCAATGACACCTAGTAGTATATGATGGCAACCCATCAGAGCTGAATGCGAACCTCTTGGTGCAGCTACTTGTGTGATTAAATTCTTCTATCTTGAGCCCCGATCAGATTAGGGTTAAGATAAACTCGTCAAACCCTAGTTTCTGTCATATGATGTAATCATTCGATTCGAGTCCAATATGAAAATCTAAATGGAAACTCTTTCTATTATTTCACTCTGCCATGGCCATAACTTCTGGACTTGATTCTCATGATTATCATAGGGCTGCTCCTCTACCACCGAGGTAGATAGATTTCATCTTGATGCCATCCAGTTTCTACAATGAACATGCTATAGCCAACATACACCTCAGAATTCCATATGGCTAGGAACCGAGTAATGGTATAGTCAAACTATAATATCCTCAAGGTGAACTACCGATGCACCTCAGGTCAAAGAATGAGATACACCACTACAGCATCGAGTCAATCATCGATGAGAAGATAGACTCCCTAATGACTACTCGAGGTGGTCACGCTCAGTGCCCTCGTTCTCTAACGAGTATCTGTACTCTCATTTCGGTGTCTCCACACCGTAGACTCAAGACTCATTTACTAAAGAGAAGCAATTGTACACCAACCTTTCGGATCAATCACCATCCTCATGATGATCCTATGGTCGGAAGCATTTTATGAGTTAACAATGATTATTCATATCTTAAATTTTCAACTCTTGAAAATATGAATTATCATTACCATTAACTCAAAGAATGTATCACAGACACTAAATACATATATGTGATAGAAAATAACCCATTTTATTTATTATAGTCATAATTATAATTTTGCCCCTAAATGAACCATTTTCTTGATATTAGTATGCTTAGTTTATGTGTGTTTGTATGTTAACACATCTATATTTTAAATATACTAAGTAAGCTAGTTTTTTATAGATTTTCATGTTTGAGCTTTATCCCATAAATTGATGTTATCTCATGGGATATTTCAAAGCTAAGTTGTAATGTTTAAGACTGTTATATCATGAGAATCTATTCCATTTGAAATAGATATACGTTCTTTATAATTTTAAACTATTAATTATGATGTCATTATAAAATGATGGGATGATCAAAATGGTGTTATTATAAAATGATCAAAGTAGAACATATGTTGTCAACTAAGTGATAGCATAAACTTTCGATAAGAAATGCATTTGTTGAAGTAAGAATAGGTGGGAGGCTTGTAAAAGGATCGCTATGGGTCATTTTTTGAAACAAAAATAGCATGCAGTCATTTTTTGCCAAAAATCATGACGTTGTGCAAAATCTAGTTTAGAATCGTAACATATATACTAACTATAATTTATATATTTGATAGTTACACTCTCTATACTATTATCATGTGGCATAAACATCCTCTATTTATAAAAAAAGATGAATATAGATACCTAGGTTGATGGGGTTGTTGAACCTAGTACAAGATATTTTCATACATCTAGAAATTCATCCATACATCTATAAATTCTATATCACCAACCAAAAAAAATCATAGGCCAAAAATTCATCCAAATCAAATATTTTTTATGCATCCATAAATTTATCTAAAATTCATCTTAACAAATCAAATAAAATCCAAATAGCCATCCAAAATTTATCTAAATGCCAAATAGAATCACAGACCAATTACAATCTATCGTGTTTGATAATATGTAATATAATATATTACTATAAAATGAGATAAATAAAAAGTGATACATTACTCAAAAATTATTTCTAAATATGTAAATTCAAAATATAAAATTTTCAACTGCCATCCAAAATAAATCACATCACTGGCTGAAAGGAAGCTACTGGCTTGTAGGATGGCTGAGGGGGTGGCTAGGAGGCTTGTGTCGATTGAAATATTGGCTAAGAGGAGGTAGGTAGGATAGCAATTAGATGGAATGATGTAGCTGGGAGCCTGAGATGGAGTAGTCATCTTTATGAAAATAAGTATGGTTAGTAAGCATTGAAACATAATAAAAATCTAGTTAAATGCATATTAAGACTTATAAATAAGCATTTACCACCTGTGATCTATCTCTTTTCTACTAATTCTGCTTTCAATTTGACTGCAACCAATGTCCTATTCTTTCTACCTTGATTTTTTCTTTCTAGGTCCCTTACAAGTCTTGAATTATGGCCCCATTTCTTAGAGTACCACCCCTTCTTCTAATTCTAGAAGAATTCTTTGGTTCATCCACTTCTGTTCTTCTTGTCTTTTTGGGTCTACCTGGAGGGATCCTTAAAGGAGAGGACATATAGTAGAGTACTTTATCCTTGATTAGACTTTCATGTTAGGAACCAGCTTAATGATCTTCTCATAAGTCTTAAAAAATACTTATTTGGTATACCATACATTGATAAAGTAGTGTACATCTTTTCTAGCTAACATAATAGCTGTCACAGCATGACAGCATGGGATGCCAATTAAATCCTACATCTTACATCCATATACTCTCCTCCAAGTTGGCAACAACTATGTCACTACGATATTTCACTTTAAATCTGTACCCATCTTTCCATATGCAATTGCAACTAATAGCTTTCAACTTATTCTCTCCAACTTCTCAATCTTTGGACAAATAGGACATGTAATTTTATTTAATCTTTCTCCTTTTACTTGAAAACATTGCATCAAGAGCCTTCTAATAGTCTCAAATAAAGTGATAATAGTCTCGAGCATCAACTATGTATTTATTGAATTACTTGCAAATATTGTACAACAATATACTAGATTTGCTTCATAAAGAGAATGCATTCCTTGACCACAACTCAGGTGGATCTATGTCAGCCACTATCATGCCATTTCATTCAACTGATGTAGTTTATTGATGGTAGACTAAAAGTCAAAATGTGTGATCACCTTGGCACATTTTTCAAAGGCATTTCTATAACTTTTGTCCTTAAATCTAGCACTTTTGAAATTAGCATATAAATACTGCACACAGAATTGATGATTGACGGTAGGAAGCATAGTTTGAAATGTCTCAATAAGATCCTATACAATTGTTTAAAAAGTGAACATCATTAAGATTACGCAAGTACAATCCTAAAATAATTTGAACCGAAGTGTTTGTGAATAAAAACTGATTTTCTATTTATCCGATGTAAATGTCCAACCATGCTCTTCTAAGGATCCAATGTCATCCAATAAACATGTAAAAAATTAGCTCTAGCTATCCTTTGTCTCTACCTTGACTATGGCACATGTGATAAGGAACATATTGTTATTACCATCTTTTTCGACTGCAGTTAGAAGCTGTCCCCCAAATGAGCCTTTCAAATGGCATCCGTTCAGTCCAATGATAGGTTTACAACCATTAACAAAGCTATGCTTATATGCTGCAAGATAACAATATAGTCTCCTGAATATAGACTGACTGGACTCATCTAGTCTATAGACCTCCATTAATATTATGCTTCCAGAATTAGTATGCCTAATTATCTGGTAGTACTTCTATAGATGGGCGTACTGGGTCCTGTGGCTCTCCTGTACCATCTCTAGTGCTTTCTTCTTGGCTCTGTAGCATTATGATTTTAAAATAGAAACCTTGATATCTCTCCATACATGCTCTCTTAAGCTCTTGATACTCCATTTTACATCTGATATGATCTCCTCAAAATACTTCTCTGCTAGAAACTTGAATGTGATGTTATGATTTTTGAACTGCCTCCCACATTGATGCTCTAATTAGAAGATTTTAATTTGAAAAGTATCCTTCCTTTATATCGGTGAAGCATGAATCCTCCACTCATAATCTTGCTTGCAAATAGTCGTAACCTAACTTGTTTTAATTTTTTTATAAACAAAATCAAAATTCTGTTGTATACTATAAAGCTGCAGCACCTTCCTAAATTTTACAGCATTGCTAAACTTTATTTCAACTTTAAGTTTGATGGTCTGTTTCATATTTGTAGGATCATTAAATTTGGTATAGTATAGACCAGAGATTCCATCATCTAAATCTATGTCAATACCTAAATTGTGGAGATGAGAGCCGTCACTACTCTCTACTTCCTAATAGATTGCTCGTTTCTAAATAAATCTACATCTTTGTATAGAGAAGAGTGCTATGTTCGCGATCTTAGTTCCTCATCAATAACATCCATATCCACATGCTCATCAAATAGAATATTATTATTATCATCCTCTGAATTACTTAACTGACTAAGTGATCCACAGTACTGTGGGAACTACCAAATGAAGACTCTTCTAAAAGGGCATCATTTTTCAATATATCTATAATTTTTTTATTTATCATCAACTTTAGACTTTCCAAATTTTGGTCGTCTTCTTTCGCCAATATTTTTTACAATCATTCTTTTAATTTTGATTATTTGGAGGAAGACAGTTGCATCCAGAGTAGGCATCGCAACAGTTGAAGAGGATATCTCCTAACTATCTTCCTGAGTAGCAGCAATACTAGCTTGAACCTGTATATGATCCATGCATACTTGGACTATGTCAGTTTCTCTTGTGCAAGCAAGCATATCCAAAATATCAGTATCGGCTCTAATTTTTCTCAAGTCATTTTCAAAAGTATGATCGGTATGAGGTAGTAAAAGTAGGTCCCAATTATATCGGCATATCCTAATTAATCCAACATGTCTAGTAGCTTTATGATGCTAAATTTATCTGAATCACAGTTATCAAAAAATCTAGAGTAGCCTCCACTATAGTGATAATTAGGATGATACTTGATGGACTCACTATAGTGGATTTGTACTATAAAAAAATCATTCTCCATCTCTATAATAAGAAATAAGTGATACATGAAAATCCAAACATAGATCATATTTAAATTTCTATGGTCATATTTAAGAAGTCTTAAGTATGAGTGGACCTAAGAATGGAGTATTTATTAGCTTCACATAATAAACTAAAAATATTCAAACATCGACATAATAAACTAAAAAAATTAGCTTCACTATGCAGCATACATTTAAGAAGTCTTAAAGAAATGTCCATATTCAATTGAACATCAATATGAGTGGAGCTAAAAAATTTTAAATACTTTTACAAAAGTAGTACATAATAAACTAAAACAGAGACGCACATGATAAAAAGCTACATATTCAAAAAATCCATAGTAAGACCATGATAAAGAGATTGATATTCAGAAAATAGAAAATACACTTATAAGGAACTACAACAATAGTCCAAAGAGGTTTTAAAGCAATACAAATGGGACTATAATTGCATACGACTGTAATTTCTATTCTATACCCATTTAATAATTGGAATAAAGCCAACAATCAAAGGCATATCAAATTTGAATTTCTTTGCAAACCATCAATGGCATTTTAAAAAGTCTCTTTGCATGAAAAAAATGGTATCATTGCAGACTAAATTTTTATTTATTTACTCAAAAATTAATAAAAAATAATTATCGATCTTTGAAAAAGAGAATGGATGAATGATTAGGAACCTCATTGGAGAGAGGATAATAAAAGAATGATGGAATGATGGGTTTGCATAACTAGGTCACCTAAAATTTACTAAAGAGAGGATGATAGGTGGATGGAAGTCCAACTATAAAATCCTTAAAATTGGGAGGGGCATGGTTGAAACCCATTTCAAATAGTCTTCATAATAGAAAGGCATTTTTGTCCATTATAACAACAAGCGAACACCATAAGTGGTTAAGTGACCGTCGAAGCCTTATTGGAATATTTTGAAAACTTCAGGACCTATCTGATTAAAGTACAAAGGGTGTAAATATAACTGGCTTAAACTTAAGGATATGTTTGTATAATTTATCCTAAAAATAAATTAAATATTAAATATTTAAAAATTAAAAAAAATTAAGAAAAAAATCTGAAGTGAAATTCTATTATATAATATCACTATAATTAGCCACATAAACCACCATCCAATCAGCTGTATCATTCGATTCTCTGTAAATATATGAAATCTGAAAAAGGAGCACATTTGTGTATCATATTCAAACAATCTAATAGAATGGGATTAAATTTGCCATCAATAGATAGTGGATCTGAAAGCTATCTAAAAATTGTCAAAGAATCCTCCTCTAAATAAATTTGAGAAGTCCATAATATATGTATAGCATAATTTAGATCCTCTCTTATTGTTCGTAATTCAGCCATTAAAATTGAAGTATTAAAACTTCTAACTCCGCCTGCTATTACTAGAGTATCATTGGCACTCTTGATAATAAAGCTTAATTCACCAAAAGTACCTCGCTCCTATACATTGGCATTAAAGTTGAACTTGAGGACAAAATACAATGCTTGGCTTCCTAAAGTTGTTCTGTGAGATACTATAACTCACATGTAGAAGGGGTGGGGGATCGATAAAGAGTTCTTTGATATTTTGGATAAAAATATAATGAGAAATATTTGTTGCTAATTGAGCATGTATAAATTGACTTGTCTAGCACAAAAACTATTAAAGATTTCAAGATCTAGAAGTATATATTTAGTGATGACCTAAATGTTTTGATGTTTATTTTATTATTTTATTATTATGATATTATATGCCATCAGATTGATTAGATCAAACTAGTCAATTTTAACCATACAAATATGAGCCTAGCATTGATTATTTTAGCTATAAAATATGATCCAGTACCTCTAAACTGCTTGTATATTAAAACTCATATAATTTAAGTGCCAAAAATCATATGATTTGCAAGACATGGCATATGCATTTATGAAATGGTCAAAAATAAATTATTTAAATAACATAAATAATGTATACTTTTTAACTATTCGGTACATAAGCTAAAATAATATTTGAGATCACTTTGATGATATTATTAATTATTTGAAAAAATTTAAGAAAAAATAATGATGGCTAAGGAGCTAGTGATAGTGGTGGCAAAGAGTAGAGCAAATAATTATGATGGCAATAGTAGTTGCAAGCTGCTAGCAATATAGTTATGGTATGAAATGGTAGTAGGAGCATCAATGATATAGTGGTGGCAAAGAATGGAGCAAATAACAGTGATGACAGTGGTAGTTGCAAGGATGCTAGCTATGGCTATGGTGTATAAATCGTAGTAGGGTCACCAATGATATAGTTGTAACTACAATAATGGTGGTGGCGCGGTAGAGGTTATAATAATGGTAGCGTTAGCCATGATTATAGTGGTGCCAGTGGTGTGGAGATGACTATATCAATGGTTTAGATAATAATGGTAATAGAAAATTATAATGAAGATGATGGTAACAATTATGGTAACAAAAGCAGTGATGAAGATGAGAGCAAAAATAGTGATAGTGATGATGAAAGTGGTATAAAAAAAAAAAGTTTCATATTTAAAAAGAAAAGTAAGATTTTTTTAAAAAAATAATAATAATAAATAAAAATAAATGAATATCACAAGCATGTTTTTATTTTGATTTTCTTATTTTATTTTAAAATAAAAAATGAGTGATATCAAATAAGGTCCAAGAATCTCTAAATTATATAATATTTTGTGTATAAACAATTTAAAGATTGTTGTCCCATCTAAAGGTTCAAATCACTAGCATTGAGTGCTATCATCTAGTTAGAACTGATATGAAATATGGTTAATCAAATTCTGGCCACCTCTATTTTAATAAATCCATTATGTCTCCTTAATGTTGTATATATGCATATTATAACATATGGATGGCTATGGTTTTGTCTTTGGTAATGAATAAATTTGCTCTAAAGTTTGGCTAGCATGCATAGCTATAATCTCTATTTTCTTTGAATAGAGAGAGAGAGAGAGAGAGAGAGAATGAAGAGAAGAGAGGTGAATTTGCTAATTAAAAATATTTGGATCCATCAACACATTTGTGTTGAGCCAACAATTTAGCCCAAAAAGTTTGCACTGCAATACTGAAGATAATAGTTGTACTTTGAAATCATCACAGGCTATTACATAACCATTTTGGGCCAACATATGTGACCATCTTTAATTATGGTCTAATATTGAATGAAATAGCTTGCAACCATATAACTGAACAATGATACCATGGCTACCATTATTTGATTATTTTTTTCAAAAATATTGGGCCTTGTACATATTCTTGAATTTTGAAATGATAACAATGTGATTCAATAATAGTTTTGCATAGTCAAAAACTTGCAAATTAAATAGTTACTTTTATGTTGTCATCTAATTCTTGCTATCATGGGTGTATCATATCTTATAATCATTACAACCTTCACCATAACTTTTGATGATTATTATTTATATCCTTCATGGTGACAGATGTTTGGTACTTGGATATTAACATCCACACAAAGATTAATTAGCAAAATTATCTAGACAACAAGTAACTAAATTCTTTTTATTCAATCTTTAAAAGTGCACCATCTAAAATGGCCAATTCTAACTAGATTAACCAAAATCTTTAGATTTTACCACAAATGAGAGATCATCATGTGAAGAGTGTGAAAGTAATTGTATGCATACTACCACATTAAATAGTGACACAATCAACCAATTATAAAAATCGAGAAAATCCTTCTTGCCAACCTACCTTAGTTTTGCTAGATGGATCCTTCCCTATTTGTGAGAGATATAGGATTATCCTAGCAATGGCATCTCCACTGTATTTCTCAATAAAAGCAATTTGTTGTGGAGCTATTCCTTGTAGCATGCACCGAAGCTTAAACAATTAAATATTTCTGCAACAATTATATGCTTCATTTATCATAATTCTATTTTGAGTATATATCACATAATATATTTTTATTTGCACTATGGTAATTAATATACCTATTTATCTATGACATTTCATTATTAATCAAATCAGTGGTGGAACCTTACATCATAAATAACTAGTCTAATGCAATTCTAATCTTTTATTTTTTTCCGGTCCATGGCGAGCCAATCTGCCATTTGCTTTGATGTATAATGGTTAAGATGGTTAGTCATACTTCTTTAATAATGTTAAAATGCAGTAATAGAAGTAATCTAGAGCTCCTCGTTATGATCAACTTATTGCATTAGAAAACTTTATGAAACAGAAGGAGTGCAAGGATCTTGTTAATTATTTTTTAATCAACAGAAGCATATGGGAATGCTAAAAGATTATTTTATGCTCAATGGGAAATGGTGCAAGGAGAAGGTACATTTGGGCTTGCCATTTTAAAGCATGATAATGTGATCATGGTAGACTCCAAGATCTGAATCCTAACATTATTAATGAAGGGGTTATACGATCTACAAGTATCTGACAGAAGTATGTTGGGATTAGATTATTTTAAACCATAACCCATGACTCCAATTATAACATATCTATGGGAAGTCATGGTAGTTTAAGATAAACAAATATGTAGAAGTGGGTCACATGCCATTGCACATGAACAGAGAATGTTGTTTGAGCCAAATCATATGCACATGGGAGTGTTTTGAATTTGACCTCTTGTCTACCTGGAGAATAACTTCACCAACAAACACTGAGATCCAAGCTGAAAGGAACAGATCAGCTGTTGGGGCTCCTGCACCATAACAGATGGAGGACCACCAAGATTAGTAGCCTGCATGCCAATTGTTGAGTGGAGCCTCAACATACCACATTGCTTTACATGTGTACATGGGGTTAGATTAATTGGATGCATGACAGAGGTTCATGAACCTGGATGCTCGTCGAAGCAGGCCCACTTTGATCTTTGAGCCAGAGGATTTAATTCTAGTTGCTTAGACTTTTGTCGATACCTTTTTGAACCACGTTCGCAATATTTTAGTACCAAATCATAAACATATATGATGACCCATATGTTTGTTTTATTTTCAAATATATCAAGAACACCTCCATGGTTTGAATACAAGAGGCTTCACCTGTGTGAGAATCCATGCTGGCATGGATTTAGCCATACATTAGTTATACTATCGGATCAAGGAATCCAAACAATACCATTTAGCGGGTCTTTTTGATTCGGAACTGGTTTGTTACAATGTGTGATCTCATGAACTATTTGATTGAGATGCGCTCAATTAAAGGGTTTTGGTTTATGTGAATTGATATATATACTTCCTTTTTTGGTTGATATATTCTTATCTCTTTCACTTATGTGAAATGCTGAACCATGGCAACTCTGTTCTAACAAAGAACGTTAAGGATAAACTGGTTCAGATCCTCAGTACTAGATTGAGATCTTTGCCAAAATTGTTGTCTGGCTCAAACAAATAGATACAAATTTGTTATTGTTCACTTGTATTATAGTTGATGGTAGAAAGCCAAACAGCCCTGTTTCTTTTCAACTTTTCTATATATTTTTTTTTGAAATATTGAATCCAAATGCATTCAGTTATTAATAGTTAAGGATTATTGTCCCTTTCAAGGAAATTTGTAGAGATTCCAATTAAGGATTATTGTCCCTTTCAAGGAAATTTGTAGAGATTCCAATTAAGGATTATTGTCCCTTTCAAGGAAATTTGTAGAGATTCCAACGAAGTCATAATTGCTTAAGGAATTACAGAAGAGAGCAGCAGTCCAACAGAGAGGAAGGAAGGAACCAAATCTGATGAACAGAACCGAACAAAAACTCGGGTAGACCTGGAAACACAAACTTCGAGCTAATTAATACATGACAAAAAACAATGAAGAGGGGCCAAAACTAAGCCATGGAGTAGAACCTTTCTTAGACCTTATCCTTACAGTCTCGTAGAGCTTATCCAGCCTTTTTATCTTGCCAGCCGATGATACGGTACTCATGTCATTGAGCAAATTGAAACACAATCATTCAAATTAATAAGATATTTGCTTGGAATTAGATTCTTAATTTAACAAAATTATTTAGATTTGAATATATTGAGGCATGCACCATCCGAAGCTTGAATTCAGAATCATTTGTTGCTGAGCAAAAGTTTAGGGTTTCGGATTTAGGTTACACCCGAACAAACCCTAGTTCAGGACTTAAGATTAAATCAGAGAAAAAGTGATGCACCAAATCAAGTCAGGTCAATTGAAACATGCCAACAGGAAGCAGCTCAATGGTTTGAACCTGTGACCATGTACTGAATGATCCACTTAGGAAAGGGTGAAATTAAAATTACCACATGGACTCTTTTACCATACTGTGACTTCAAGATCATGCTGAGGTGTTAAAGTGTTACATTTTCCCATATGCTTTGCAAATTGGTGTTCAAGCTACAATGGTTGGGCCAAGCAGATGAAGCGTGTGAACCAGAAATCACAAGCCAGAGTACTAAATGAATCACTTGGGATAAAGGGAATGCCGACAATACCACAAGGACCTCGTACCATTTTGTGACTTCAAATAGTTCCTCAGAGAAAAAAAAGCTTCAAATCATTCCATAGACGTTGCATGAATCTTGTTTCAATAGCCTTTGGGAATTGGTATCACCTCCTCAAATCAAATTTTGCCGACAAATAGGAAAACATGACATGACCAGGGAGTTACATCTCCCATGTTGTTTGCTAATTGGCGGTTAGCACGGCAAGATTGATGGGACCATGTCTGTCCTCAACAACCATCGATCAGATATGCATCATCTAAGCATTATAAAGTCTTACCACATGGGATGTTCCGTCCCTAACCAATTTTTTTATATTAGATATTCGGATATGAATCCATATTTATATATAAATTTATTTATATATTTATTTATAAATATATTTATAAATAAATTCAAATGGTATTGTATGGACTACTATCATCCCTATATAAAAGTAGACACGTTGGCCCTACTAATATATATTTGAATTTCGGTTTAAGCCTAGAAGTGGTTTCACCCACTTGGGTTAGCCATTCAACAAAAGGATCTTTAGGATTCACTTTTCACATGTTATCATAAAAGGTACAATAAAAGTTGCCAGATTACCTACCTAATTCAAAATTAATCTCTTGAGATTTCTAGAAATTCTGTTCTGTGATTCTTCCAAAAAAGTAAATAAATCTTCATTTGCTTCTTATATTTTATAGGATGGTGAGAAAGATCTACGAAGATATTTCAAGATACGATCCGATTATATCTTGTTCTACTTGAAGAAAGGATGGATCCTAAAAAATTGATATTTCCTTCAGTTCCTAGATATTTGTTTGATTAAACGATGTGTTATATTTCAAGTTCTCATTTCCAATGGAATTGGAGTGATTTATGATTGATAAAAAAATTTTTTGACCGATTGGTTAGAATTTCTTATTGAAGGGAAAATAGATCTCGTACAATTATGTTGAATATTTGACAATATATTTCGTATCCTACTACAAAATTGAGTCTTATTTACCAACCATATATTGCCTAACAAAATCAAATTTTCTCTCCACACATTCCCCAAAACCCCGATTCATCCTGATTATGCTCCAACTAACCGAGACATCTTAGCGGAATTTCCATATAAATGGAGTGGAATCCTGCAACAAAAATATTTCACTTGCTTTTTGAGAAGAGATGGAAAACATTCCCAATATTATTTGATTGAATAGTTGCCTCAATCAGTCAGTTATTATTCGAGGAAAACCTCCCCTATAATAGTCATTTTTCTATAAGAAACATCCATGAAAACATATCTACTCATCCCCTAAGATTTCTAATAGCCATCCCGAATTCAAGTTGATTATGTTTTATGAAAAACCATACCTCTAATTATCAACGGACATAGATTTATGGTGAGTGGGTGCACAAAATGGTTCTCAATATTCATCGGTCCAAATTGGTTGCCTGCCACTGAATGCTAGATGGTAAATCAATGCATGTCAACCCCCCCCCGCCCCCCCCAAAAAAAAAAAAAGAGTCCTTCACCATTCACGTAGCCACTGCTGCGGGGAATCTTAACTTGGACCCAAGCAAGACTATCTTCTAAAGCTGAGGTATCAAAATTCCAATTTGGATCGACAGGTGGGGCGTCACCAGCTGAGCTCCTCTGTTCGAGACAAGACTGTAGGCCTGCTTCGATGGATCAGTGGAGAGATGGGCTGTGGCCCGTGAACTCACAAGAGCAGCACGTGGAGAGGGAGGCTGGGGACAGTGGAGGTACGTGGGCAGGAGCATGTGAGAATGTAAGGGACTAGTGAAGATATGTTCGATCCACCAAACGGCGCCGTACAGCGAAAGAATCGGCATTGGACCAGCTGAGCTGCTTGCACCATTCCTTTGATGTAACCTTAAAATGATAGAGCTATGACACTGCCATCCTCATAAAGGCATGCATGGGTTAACCATACCTGGCTATTTAGACAAATGTTTCCAAACATCTTGCTCTTGCTCCGCCCGGACCTTCGTCTTGATGCTTGTTAAAATCATCTATTTTGACACAAGAAAAATGACCGTTTTCGGAGGCCAATCAAGTTATTTTAACTCAGTGGGCACAAAAATGAATTTGCTCCAACAACTATTATTACACGGATGTTGTTTTATCTTTTCATGGTAAATGATTATTTTCATAATTGCTTCTATTTTTATTTTCTAAATATTTTATGTTTCGACTGAGACATATATACTGTTAAAATCTCTTGCAGTGATCACTTATGCTATAATGAAACAAGCTTTAGAATGCAATAGACAACCACTGGATGCCTGAAACAGACTAACAAAGGGTTGAAACTTTCAGGTGGAGATATCAGCTTATAATTTTCTGATATGTGAGGGTGAAAACTGCAAAGTAAAATGGTGGACCACCAAAAATATATTCCTGGACCCTTCTATTTTGCTGAAGCTGGAATCCAAACATAACCGTCCTGGTACAACCACTGGAAAATTTTACGATCTGGGCTACCTAATTTTTTTGCCCAATGCTATATTCTTCTCTGCTATGTTGTAGAGAACTCCACTCATGCAGCAAACATTGCAGAAAATATGGGCCAAAAAAAAAAAAAAAAAAAAAAATCACATGAAGCAAGCATGCTCTCATGAACATGCAAAATAAAATAAGAATCAAACAAATCACACGATGATAATTTTTCATGAATTAAATCAATTTGCAACATGATCCTGGCTTTCTGAGTTCTTGTAAATTAAGTTCCTTGGAGTTCCGAAGAGCATCCCCCTTTCCGGTCTCTATAAATTTTTGGTAATTCTTTGCCAAAATATTTACTGCCTCCTTTTGGGGAAAAAGAAAGTCTATAGTTCTATATGCCATAATAAATCACAAATGCAAATAGAATGCAGTCAACATGAATTGCATTCAGGAAAAAATGAGGGGGGGGGGGGGGGGGGAGAGAGAGAGAGAGAGGGTGGTGACAACAACCTGTTAAGCTAAAACACTTACATGCCCAATCCTATGCAATCCAAGTGAATTCAAACTTCGGTTACTACTGGATCTCAAAAAGTGCAATAGGTCCCAGCTAGCATTACTCATGAATTAATATTTGGTCGGTGTTACAGGTTTGCAAACCAACACAATGACCCATCAGTATGTCTACAAAGTTCATACCTTGAGAGAGCCTTCCATCATGCCACATTTAAACATTCACAAAAGCCGATTGGAAGGATGAGAAGGAATCTCTTCGCCAATATAATGAATAGACCTATACTACTTTGATCACCTTGTCCAATAGTTAGGCACTGAAATAAAGAGATACAGGGTGTGGAGCTCATATATGTTTGTCCTTGTTGGGCCATTATGACAATGGTGGTGTGATCCAGCCAGGCTCTTCCCCATCTGAAAGGAGACAACAAACGTCTCATTTATCTCCCCAAACAACCCCACCTCCATAACAAAGATGTTGCCATGAGTGCACCCTTGTCCTTATTACATCATGTGTTGTCTCCTTTCATTTTAACATGAGAGCAATTTGAATAACCAGAGGATGAGTGGTATCATTGTCAAAAAAATAAAAATAATAAAATAATTAAAAAAAATCTCTACTTTCTTATATTTTTTGAATTTTTTATTATTTCAAACTTGCGTGCAACTAAATACACATATCCAAATTTTGAATAACCATCAATAAAGCTGGTGAAGCATCTGATTCTCTAGATGTGTCTTAACTCTTATGGATCCAAAAATATCTGAATGAATAACTTCTAACAATTTTTTAATGTGTCAATTGTTCTTAAATAGCCTCTTAGTCATTTAAGAAGCAACACATTGGTTGCAACGCTTTAGTTAGTCCATGTGGGATTTACGCACGAACCATGGAGATCCAGTCTAAGAATTTTGGTCATCTATCTATGTTATGTGCAGTGGTGGCCTGTGATTGCATGGACCCCGAGCAGTATATTTGACTGCAGTTCACCAAGACACCAATCATAATCAAATTCTTTCATTGGCCTATGATGAATAATAAATAGCTTCTTATTGATAATCTAGGAAGAGTATGTAAAGTACAAACCAGCATTTTATATTGTGTAAATGCTTTAAAACAAAACAGTGGCAAGCCATCTCATATTTCGTTAGCACATGAGATGATACAAAAGCATTTATTTGTAAACATGGGGAGGAAACAACCAGCCATTTATTCTTTCATGGTCGGTTTGCAGCCCTGTTTATCTCCCTGTTTTTTGATTGGTGTGGAGTCCTCTTTCGCCTCTTAACAGCGTTTGGAAATGGAATGGCTTTAGAGAGCATAGATCCTTTGCTGTGCACCATACAGATACAGTATGGTACATTATATATATCATTTATCATGCGATGGATGGTCGTATGTGGATGCACGCCCCATGATGCATGCCACACATGGCTGCATGCAACCATTCATTGTGTAATGGATGGCGTACGTGATGCATCGCATACATAGCAGAGAATCTGCATGTGCTATGGAGAGCATAGCTTGATCTGGTGTCTTGTGGGTTTTGCTAGAGTTTTTGTATCTTAAGGTGTGGAGGCTTTTGCTACCATGGATGGACATGCATTGCAGTCCAGTATTTAGGAAGCTTGGACCTAGCCCAGCCCAACAAGATGAAAATCTCACGGTATGCCAGAAACCATAGGCTAATGTTGTATAGAAGGCTCTTCGAACTACCATCAAATATAATCAAATCATGTGAAATCACAACATATTGCAACTAGGGCTGGAAATGGACTGGGTTGGACTAGGCCACACCCCTACCCAAGCTTAACCCAAATTTTTTTGGGCTTCGATTTGGACTTAGGTCCAAAAATATTTAAAAACTTAGGCCCAAGCCCAGCCTCAACTTGATTGGGCCAACCTGGATTACCAGTTTGGGCCAAAAATTAGGCTGGCCCAAATCCAATAAAAAATATATGGCAAATAATTATATAATATAATGATTTTAGTAGATAAGAAATGTTGATGTATTTAAGAGGAAATGATACCACATGGATGGTGTTAGCCAAAGTTCTTAGAACTGTCCCAAACTGCATAGTTTCAGGCATGCCAAATCGGACGGTTTGGCGAGGAACCAGGATGGTTTCAATAGAGAAAATGGCACACGACAGTGTTAGAAAAGAAAGAGAGAAAAATAGAGATAGAGAGAGAAGGAGAGGAAGAGGCCGTCGAAAGCTAGCAGTGGCCTTCTACGGTCACCGAAGGGTGGCGAAAGCCACCACGGCTCAGTTCATCCGATGAAGCTATTGCAACAAGCAAGAAAGAGAGAGAGAAAGAGGGGAAACCATCGGATGGCGGATAGGACCTCTGGCCACCGGATGGCAGAAGCGATGCGAGTGAAGTCACGGAAGCGATTGGCGTCGGCTATTTTTTAAAGAAGACGACAAATAGTAAAGCTGGCACTATTTTAGATTTCTTTAGAAAAAAATTAAAAATAGTGAAATCGGCACTCGATTTACTGGCTTCATTATTTTAATTTTTTTTAAAAAACTCAGAAATAATGAAGTCGGCAAATCTATTGCCGGCTTATCGATTTTATTGTTATCAAGCTTTTTTAAAAAAACCCATAAAATATGGGCAATTACCCCTATTTCATACTGCGGAGTTGCGGGCAGTGTTTACACCGCTTGACGGCTATGGCGATTGGTCGGAGGCCCTCCGATGGCCTCTCTGATGCCCCCCTCTCTTTTTCTTCTTCTCTCTTTTTTTTCCTTTTTTTTCTCTATTTTTCTCCTCTCTCTAGCAGTTCACGGCAGTTTGTTCCGACGTGGAATCATATCGGATTGTTTCGAGACTGGCCTAAGACAAGCCAATGATATATTCGAGCCTGATTTGAAAAATGAATTAGCTCTATACTTAAGTCCAAATATGGTCTGAAATCTTTCATCTGGCCCATAGCCCAATCGAAGTTGGCCTAGCCCGATAGGTTTCGAGCCAGCCCGGGACCATTTTCAGCCTAGTTGCAACGCATTAGGTTGGATCATCAAATTAAACCATGTTAAATTACACCGAGACCACCTGCTGAACAAAACTAGGCTAGCATGCACCTAATTTGAAACCAAACTACCCATGCTAGCCTGCCACATTGCCAAATAACTCGGGCCAAAATTCATGGGAGAACATGCCCTTCCTGTTGGTTTGAATCAGTATTCAGCATTCTTAATTCGAAGTTATTTCTGTCCTTATTCAACCTATAAAGATTAAAGAGTTTACAATCTCTCACAATCTGAATAAATTCGTGGCGACTCCTTCCCTTCTTCCATGCTATCACTCTATCTTCTTAAAATATTTAATTGAAGCATGCATGAACCTTTTATGGAAACTTACAGCTTGAAGCCTTGAAGCTGCAGTGAAATTCGAAACATAGGTTTTGAAGGTCTCATCCGACAATGTAGAAATCCCAGAACATAATCTTGATGAAAATGATAAACCGGGAATTAGCCAACATGTTAAAACAGCATTTTGAATATCTAAAAGTAAAAAAAAAAAAAATTGTTGAAGATTGTGAAAAATTGATTGTCCCCAAACCCTCTATTAGCTCTTGCTTAGACTTTTAGGATTTATTGAGGAAAATACCTTGAATTCTCCCACATTAAGCCTACAATGAGATCTAGGATGATGAACAGAATCCAACGAGTCCAAGACACCCCAATTGAAGTCCAGATGGAGGAAAAACATGCGAAGAAAGGCCAGCAGCAGGCTAGTACAGTCTACAGGTCGTTGAAGTAGGTCTCATAGTTGGTAGGCCCATTGGAGGAGCGGCCCAGGCGTGCAGACCCATGGAGTCGGCCCAGGCGTGCACTGGCGTGTTGGCCAGCCACGCGGGGGCGCGGCCCAGGCATGCAGGCCCACGGGGGCTAGCCCAAGCATGCACGAGCCAACGATGCATGGGCACGGCCCGCAGCATGCTGGGCTGCATCCAATCACAGTGCGGGCATGAGCACCGTGCGGGCACACGCATTACCGGCCCGGGCCCAGGCAGATGCACATGCGAGCACAGCTTGGGCCCATGCAGTCATGCAAGAGGGAGTCGGGCTAGCATTCGGGCAATCGAGTGTTGTCAGCATGCACGTGGCGCGCGCCTGTTTGATGCAGTCCAAGGTAGACCAACATCATATGTGGTCTACCATGAACCCTTAAGAGGTCTAGGCTAGGTTTACGTGGCGTACAGGCATTTTTGCGGGGATTTTATGCATGGCGCATGACGGTTGGCCGAGGATCACGGTGCAATTGTTCTACATGTGGTTTATAGGTGCAAATAGCATGATCTGATGGTGGAAACTTCTTCTGGTTTGATCAAGCAAATGACGACTTAATTAGAGATTGAATCGGGATCCAATCTCCATCTGCGACTGGGTTTGGATATGGACTGAGACCTTTTTTAAAAGGCCCTGTAGCAGACTGAAGGTGGAGCGGTTGAGGTGTGGTTCGGCAGAGATCTGAGATGTGATTGAGAGCATATCTAAGAGTGCCAGCAGACAGCGGAAGCGGAAAGTTTTGAGTAGACGGCTAAACAGTGAACTATGGTCATTTCAGGGATCTCCAAGAGAGAGCTTTGTAAGGATAGCTTCTAGTTGAGAGAATTATATACGAGTGTTGAGAGTGGATAATCTCCTCTTATATTTATTCCTTTTTCATAATAAAATTTTACATGCCCCGTGGAGGAAAGTCTTTGGGCTGATCCATGTACTTGATTGTCCTTTCTTTTTATTTCTTCTCTCTTTTCGTCGCAATATTCTGGTACGAGATTCCTATCAATTGGTATCAGAGTGAGTTAATACTATAATAATTGGTATCAGAGCTAGGCGATACTGGAGCATAGATTACAGTAGCGGTGATAAAGATTGAAGAATATGGAGAAGACAAGTGCAATCAAGATGGAGATCAACATGTTCGATGGAAAGGATAATTTCTTCTTGTGGCAAGCAAGGATAAAGGATGTTCTCATCCAACATGGGTTGATCGACGCTCTCTTGTATAATGAGATGCCTGCCACCATGGAGATGAAGGATTGAAAGTGAATCTAGATGCAAGTGATGAGTACGATCCACTTGTACCTAGCAGATGATATCGTGATTCATGTACTTAGCGAGACTTTTTTGATGGTGCTGTGGTTGAAGTTCAAGAATTGTACATGGCAAAGTCACACCCAACATACTATTTTTTTAGAGGTAGTTCTACCAGCTGTGGATGGACGAAGATTAGAGCATGCAAGAGCATCTATTTAATTTCAAGAAGATCCTCACCGACCTTCTCAGCATTGAAGATCAGGACGTTGGTCATGCTATCATCGCTTTCTTCCTCTTTCGAGTAATTGGTGATTGCTCTTCTTATAGGTAAGAGAACCATCAAGATGGAAGAGGTGACTTCTGTACTACTTCAGAATAAGGTTCTTAAGCGAGAGAACCAAGCCTAAAGTTTAGTTAAAAATTCGATCCTGATGGTGACTGAAGATGATGACTGCAGAAGATGGAACAGTAGGAGATCGCGAGGTGGACGATCCAAGTCCAAGACGAGAGACTAAAGCAAGATCAGGTGTTACCAATATGACAAGTTAAGGCATCGAGTCAAAGATTGCCCATAACTCAAAGATTGCCCATAACTCAAAGATTGGACACATGCTATTGTGGTGATGGCTAGTAGCGATACAAAAGATAGTGATGATGTCCTTTTGATAACTGATGAGGTATATACTTCTTCCTCCTAGTAAATTATGAATTCTGCTTGTTTCCGTTATGTATGTTGTAGAGAAAAGTTATTTGACTCCCTAGAGATCAGTAAGGGCACTATATTCCTGCCAGATGGATCGAGCTGTGAGATCAAGGACAGCAGGATGGTCAGCATGAAGCTCCATGATGGAATAGTAAAGAAGTTGGATGGGGTCCAATACATAGCCAGCTTTAAGAAGAATTTAATCTTACTAAGTAGACTGGATTCAATAGGCTTCAGATAAAAAGTTGATGAAAGAATCCTGAAGGTCATACACGGCAATAGGATGGTAATTAGAGAAAGAAGATATGGAGGATACTATCTCATGATAGGAAGCACAATATGAGGTGGAGCTCTAGGTGGAAATGGATCGGGCACAAGACAGAAGACTCAGGAAGATGACATTAGACATCGCACGGTAAAGTTCCTACTGCCACAAGAGATTACCTCAAGCAAGTCTTTGGTCAAAGTGGACACAGCTTATGATGAAGATGTGATTGAGCGGCCTAGCTTGACTCCTTTGTTTGCCCATCCATCATCAACAGATGATTGCCCCAGGACATGGAGGCATGAGACAAGCTCTCAGATAGGTTGAGATCGAATATTGTATCAAGATAGAGATTGTTGAGAAAAATATCTCAAATTCTACTATATTAAGCCTATAGCAAGGTCCAGGATGATGAATGGAGTCCAATAAATCCAAGAATATCCCAATCGAAGTTCAGATGGAGGAGAAATGCACGAAGAAAGGCCAGCAGCAGGCTAGTACGATCTACAAGTCACTAAATTGGGGCCCATGGTTGGTAGGTCCGTTAGAGGAGCAGCCCAAGCGTGCAGGCTCGCGGGGTCGGCCCAGGCACGCATTTCTAGCTCGGGCCTAGGAGGGCACACATGTGAGCACGGCCTGGGCCCATGTAGTCGTGCAAGAGAGAGTCGTGCTAGCATTCGGGCGATTGAGCACTATGAGCAAGCACATGGTGCATGCCTATTTGACACGGTCCAAGGTAGACTAGCATCATACATGGTCTATCATGAACCCTTAAGAGGTCTAGGCTAGTTTTATGTGGCATACAGGCTTTTTTGCAGGGATTTTATGCATGGCATGTGATGGTTGGCCAAGGATCATGGTGCAGTTGTTCTACACACGATCTATAGGTGCAAATAGCATGATCTGACGGTAGAAACTTCTTCTACTTTGGTTAAGTGGCAGATGGCTTAATTAGAGATTGAATCAGGATCCAATCTCCATCTACGACTGGGTTTGGACACGGACTAAGACCTTTTTAAAAGGCCCTATAGCAGACCGAAGGTGGAGCGGTTGAGGTGTGGTTTGGTAGAGACCTGAAATATGATTGGGAGCAGATCTGAGAGTGCCAGTGGACAACAGAAATATATATATATATTTGTATATATGTATGTATGTACACATATATATATATATGTACACACTACTATAAAAAAGTGCTACGGCAGCGGTTACGGTAGCGGTTATCTATATATATATATATATACACCTAAAAAATTATTGCCATAGGCTATGGCAGCAGTTTTCTAACCACTGCTACTGCGGCCGTCGTCGTAGCTCTATGACAGCGGTTGTTTGAACCGCTACCATAGATAATCTATTGCAGCGATTTATAAATCACTATAATAGATCGACCTATAGTAGCGGTTTCTTAATCGTTGCCATAGGTCTAATACAGCAGTTCACACCATTTGCACCAGGGACCTATAGTAGCGGTTGGTACGGATATGACAGTGGTTATAAAATCGCTACTGTAGATTTTGAATAATTAAAAAAATAAAATTTTTATTTTTTTATATATTTTATCTGATAAATATAGATATATAATATAAGAAAATATAATAAATATAAAAATTATTCTGAAATATTAAAATTTTATTATTAAATAAAATTTATTATGATATTTTTTTAATAAATAAAATACATCAAAAGTCTCCTAAATCTACATCGTTGTCGTCAACGTCGTCACCAGGAGTCGGAGCCAGAGTCGGAGCCGGAGCCGGAGCTGGAGTTGGAGCTGAAGCCAGAGCCAGAGCTGAAGCTAGAATGCAGGCCAACATATTCTTGAAATTCGTAACTCTAAAACGCATGCTGAGCATCGACATTATGTCTCTCATAATGCCCTTTAGATGAGATGCGCGCTCCTCAGCCCGATCTGCCTGCGTCGCAGCATGATCTGCCCATGCCAATGTCTCCTCAAGCTCCTCTCGATTGACGACACCGAAAATCTATGAGGAGATGCTCGCCTCAGACTAGTAGCTCATCGGCATGTGTCCGGGCCTGCATCGGATCCTCCCAGAGTGCTCAAGCCCCAAGACCTGAGATAGATGGTCATGGGGCCTAAAGGTATCCGGGTCCTCACGAGCGAGCGCATCTAAATGATCTTATAATTATAAATTAAAATAAAATTTTATAAAAAATATTATAATACTAATCATATATACTAATATATTTAATACTTACAAAAATATGCCCGATCACGGTATTCGTCGGTCTGTCCATCTTGTCCGTGCGGCTGGACCGAAAGATCTCGCTATGGCTGGGCATCACTCCATCTCTCATCAGCTACAATAAAAAATAAATTTATCAGAAAGATGATAAAAAATATAAATTTAATTTATCTAGTAAGATTTAGAATTAATTATCTCTCTATGCATACGATTGGCCATAGACTCATGGCCTAGAGTGTGTGTATACTCCTGGACTGCACGGTTCTCTCGATTTTGAATGAAGATAGGTTACAAGTATTCAAATAAATAATAAATATTTAAAAAATATTTAAATAAAATTTTAAGTATATTAAAAAATTTAAAAGTTAAAAATTTTACCTCGAACTCCTGGCTCCTTCAGTGTCTAACCATCCTCTCCCACTGACTCGAAGGACAGTCCTGTATCCATGAAACAAGCTCCTCCGGAGTGTCTCGTCGGTGCTCGAGCCATTCTCTGTGGAGCTTGATCTTGTAATCTCGGTACAACTTCTTGATCTTCTTTAATCGGACATCTCGAGCCCTCTTATGATCGAGAAAGTCGTACCTCTTCTACATAAATTTATCAAAAATCAGTTATAAAATTATTCTAATTAAACATATATAGTATAAACATATAAAATGCATAAATATAACTAAGATGCATGTACTTACCCATATCTCCTCTCATATCTAATTTCTGATGGTAGCATCCATCAAATACCAGTCTTTGGGCTCTACGGGAATGATGTCCGACCATTTCACAAGCACTCCAAAAAAGAAATGCATCTCCCGCACGGTCTTTCCTATCAGCCTTCCCTCTGCATCGTAATAGATCATCACCTGATGCTGGTGGTTTCACACATGTG
The DNA here is from genome assembly GCA_006176705.1 of Cocos nucifera. Lineage (NCBI taxonomy): Eukaryota > Viridiplantae > Streptophyta > Magnoliopsida > Arecales > Arecaceae > Cocos > Cocos nucifera. The sequence goes on along the minus strand of QRFJ01002543.1, from coordinate 4,400 downwards.
CCATATGTGTGGGATCGTGAAATATCCGACTAGATGATGCACCTACAATGCAAATACATTATGCAAATATATAGGTGTACAAATACTATATAAAAAATAAAGTTGTGCTAATATAATAAAAACGTACACTCAGATGCCTACAATGGTAAAGGTTCAGCTGCCGGTGGAGTAGATGTCGTCGGTGGAGGTCTCTGAGCAGTCGATGTCGAGGTGGATGGAGTATGTTCCGACTACTCCTCGGATGCTGAACTGTACGTAACCCACCGAGGGACAGGGGTGAAAGCTAGATGGTGTTTCGGTGCCATCATGATCTACAACTTTAATGAACATTAATCAATATAATATCATGACATATTAAATTTTATTCACTCGAAAGCCAAGCCGACTTCATGCTTGAGATAGCCGGCTCCATGCCTGAGACATCCGATTAGGGTCCTCCCTTAGCCGACTCGATCATGATCCGAGCCGACTCGACTGCATATCCGAGCTGGCTCGACTGCGTATCTGAGCTGGCTCAGCTATGTGCCATCCCCTCAATCACTCCCTCTCCCTCTCTTAATTTCTCTCGTCGGCGACGGTGGCAAGGTCGAATCCCTTTCTTCCAGTTTTTTTATCTCTCAATCTTCCTCTCTCCCTCTCTCGATCTCTCTCATCGGCGAGGCTGAATCCCATCCCTCCCTCTCTCACTCTCTCGATCTCCCTCATCGGCAAGGCCGGACCCCATCCCTCCCAGTGATGCCGACGAGACCAGGACCCACCTCCCTCCCTCTCGCTCTCTCGATCTCCCACTCTCCCTCTGTCGATCTCTCTCACCGGCGAGGCCAGACCCCCTCCCTCCCAATGATGATGATGAGGTCGGACCCTCCTTCCCAATGATGGCGGCGAGGCCAGATCCCTCCCTTCCTCTCTCAAGTACAGACCCATCGAGTATTTGGATTCGGATCCGATAACAGTAATTAAAATTGAGTTCGGATCTGAATATCCAGATTTTGATCCAAATCCAACTCGTTGATAAATCTAGTCCACAGCCACCGACATGGTATGATTCAAGGCTACCGCCACGACACAATCCAAAAATTATGGCATGCAGATAATTATAATATTTATAATAAATATTTATAATATTTATTATAAATATTTTATAAATTATTATAAATATACATGATTAATAAATAATATTATAAAATTAAAAAATATATATACTTACGGCTATAGAGAGTGGGTCACATCGAAAGCTCCGAGGATCATCGACAACGATGCTAGAGGAGGACGACGATACTTGAGGTAACCTACAAAACAAAAGCAAGATAGTGAGATAGAGAAGAGAGAAAAAGAAGAAAGAGAGAGCAGGGAGGTCGAGAATGGGGGCCTGGGAGGGGGCAGGTGATGAGGAGGCCGAAGGAGCTTCGCACTCGGTCGGGGGGAGGGTCAGAATGGTGGTGGTGGAGGGTGAGGTTTCATGGGGGCGAAGGAGGATGGAAGGGGGGCTCGTCGGAAGGGGGATTTGGTTTTTGCACTGGGACCGAAGAAGGATAGAGTGTGGGGGAGGGTTTTCTGGAGGGCCAGTGGAGGGTCGAGGGTGGATGGAGGTTCGTCGAAGGGGGGTTTCATAGGGGCCGAGGGAGGATCGGATGGGGGTTCGCTGAAGGGGGATTTGCTGGGGACGAGGGAGGGTCAGATGAGAGGTAGGGGGTGGGGTTTCGCGGGGAGCCGAGCGAGGGTGGAGGGGGGTTCGTCGGAGGGGGAGTTTCGCAGGGGCCAAGGGAGGGTCCGATGGGGGTTCGTCGGAGGGGGGGTTTCGCTGGGAGCCAAGGGAGGGTCAGATGGAGGGGTGGAGAGGCCAAATGGGGGGTGGTGGGCGGAAGGAGTGGTCGGGGATGGGGGGCTGGAGGGGGAGGGGGAAGGAGGGGCGGCTGTCGATCGAGGGGGAAGGGGGCGACGTTGGTCGGGGGGAAGGAGCCTCATCGACGATGAAGAGGAGGGGGAGAGAGAGAGATTGAGTGTGCATGAAAGAAAAGAAAAAATTTGAAGATTTTTAATCTAACCTACGACAGTGGTTATCGAATCACTGCCATAGATCTATGACAGTGATTATTGAACTGTTACCATAGATCTACGATAGTGGTTTTCCAAAACTGCTGCCATAGATCTACAGCAATGGTTCTATAACCGCTGTCGTAGATCTATAGTAGCGATTTTTGATAACCGCTGCCATAGATTGGAAATAAATTTTTTTTTATTTTTTTTAAATATTATATAATTTTAAAATTTAATGCTCATCTTCATCATTCATTATCTAAATAATTATCATTAGAGTATCATTGCAAAAGGTTGCCTCGATCTGATGGCCCTAACTTCATCGATCAAAAAAATTTGATTTCGACGATTACGAATGACGATGCAATGATCTGATAGATGAAGATCTTCGATAGATTTAAAAATCTGCAACGATAATCTCGATGATGTTTGTAGCATACTATCAAAGTTTTACTTCAATCGGATATCGTTATCATGATCAATTTAGTACGGAATGATTTTGACCGTTAAATTAGAAATAAGCGATCAAAGGATTAAACGGTATTCGATTATGAGATAATTTTTTAATTAAATGATCTTTATTATAATTTTAAATATTTTATATGATGATGATAGTAAAATTTAAATTATTTTTATATAAACTATTTATATTAAGTAGATATTGCAAAAGCACGAGCATAACAACTAGTGAAGTTTCAGAATGAATATCAAGAGACGTATAGTTTTAGATCGTTCTTCATCTCATGAGTTAAATTTTATAATCACCATTATAAAAAATAATTAAAGTAGTAGCCAAGATTATTTACAAAAAAAATATCTCATAATCGAACATCATTTGATCCTTTGATCATTCGTTTATCATTTAACAGTCGAAACTAATCTAAACTAAATTGACCAAGATAACGATATCTGATTGAAGTAAAATTTGGATGGTATACTACAAACATCACCGAGATCATCGTTGCAGATTTTTGAATTCATCGGAGGTCTTCATCTATTAGATCATCGCATCATCATTCATGATTATCAAAATCAAAAATTTTTTATTGATGAAGCTAGGGCCATCGGATCGAGGCGACCTTTTACGAGAACACTCTAATGATAATTATTTAGATAATGAATGATGAAGATGGATATTAAATTTTAAAATTATATAATATTTAAAATATATATATATATCAGTGGTTACAATTAACCACTGCCATAAATCAGATTATAGCAGCGATTCCTATTAACCACTACTATAGGTCCGACTTATGACAGTGGTTACAATGAACAGCTGCTATAGGATGATCTATGGCAGTGATTTTTTGTAATTGCTGCTATAGGTCCGACCTATGACAGTGATTTTTTATAACCACTGCTATATATCGGACCTACGGCAATAATTTTTTGTAACCACTGTTATATGTCGGACCTATGGCAACAGTTATAAAAACTACTGCCATAGGTCTGACCTATAGCAGTGGTTAACGAAAATCGCTACCGTAGGAACTATGATAGCGATTTCAAAATCGCTACCATGTAAGCGCTGCCATAGGCCATTTTTGTAATAGTATTGAGAGTTTTTCTATGAGCTTGGACTTGATCCTTTGTAAAGTATATATACTGAAAATAGGTCAAGATTGTAATAGTGCTGAAATATACTGAAAAAAGCTTTTTTCTTCTAAAAATCTCTTCTTTTCTTCTTCTCTATTCCTTGATTTATTTGATCATGCTTTCATAGAAATCTTTAAGAAGTACTTTCTTGTTGCTTGACTAATCACCAGTGGCCATGCCGTCCGTGTGGGAGACGCATATTCCCAACTTGGTATCAGGCGATTTGATAGAAAAGGAAACACCTAGGGTTTACTACATCTAGGATCTATTGCATCAGGTTTTATCCTAAAAACTTCTAGTTTGCTTCGTGGTTGTCTCTAGATTGAGATGGAGATTATTTACACGGAGAAATGATGATATAGAATTTTGGAAAGAGGATCTAGGGCTAGTTTTATGAATAGTTTTACTGGTTGTGATTATGAAGTGTTAGGAAACTGTTGTTGACTTGTTTGAGGTTATGGGATCAAGTGGATTCAATATGAATTTTGAGAAGTTCGATGGCAAGAAAACTTTATCTATGGCGCAAGAGTAAAGATTATTGGTTCAGCAGAGATCTCAGATCTTGACAAAAGAAGATCAGAAAAGATCATCTGAGTGATTAAATCTTTTCAGTATAATCCGAATGTGTTGGCTGATAGATTTTGCCTGAGATTTGCACAGAACTATGGCAAAGGGTTTGGGACAAATTGGAAACAATAAATGGAGATTGACAATAAGCTATGTTGAAAAAATAGCTGTATAATCTGGGATGCCTAAAGGCGGAG